>JARQOD010002726.1:0-73960 GCA_033576555.1 Oophaga sylvatica | reverse complement strand
TTTTTTGCATTTTTGGGTTGCCCACCGTCTCCACTGTCCAGGCTACTCTTAGGTATTTAAGGACTCCGGGGTTTTCCCCCTATCTTTTCTGACCGCTCTTAGTTTTTCGTTTTTCTTGGCTCCATTCATCCCTCTCCCCTTCTCAGTCGGTGTCCCCCAGGGCTCAGCCCTTGGCCCCCCTTCTCTTCTTCTTACACGCCCCCCCAATTGGAAAAACCACGCAGATTTGGTTTCAGTCCTTTTTATGTGATGACACACTTATACACTCATCCCCGATTCCCCCCCTGTACTACAGAACGCCCCCCACTGCCCCTGTCCCATTCCAACTCATTTTTGTCTCTATCTGAAACTCAACCTCTCCAAAACTAAACTTCTTCCCCCCCCCGCCAAACCCTCCCTAAATCTAACATTTCCTCTCGGGGGCGGCACCTTTAATAACCCCCCCCGGCAGCAGGCTCGCTGTCTGGTGTTATGTTTGATCCAAAACTCCCTTCACCTCCCATAACAATCTCCCCGCTCTTCCCCTCTGCCGCCTAAAAACCAAAAACCCCTCTTAAATCCGCCCTTTTCCCCACCAGGGGAAAAACAAAAACCCTCACTTTAGATTATCCACCCCCCCGCCCTGGACAAAACTGTAACCCCTATTTTACTTGGCCCCCTCCCCATTACTCGCTATCCCCCTCCCAGTCCACCCTTTAATGCAGCACCAGGGGTTATCCCCAGGCTAATCTTTTGGGACGGGCCCCTTTCTTCGCCAGTCCTTACACGGTGCCCATCATTATGGGATCCAATTCAAAGTACTTGTTCCACCCACAAATTTCCCACACTGCAACCCCACTACTCCCCCCCTCATTTTTTTAAATGGGCCAAACCGACTGCGCCTCTGCAAACGACTTTCGACTAACCTCGCACTAACCGTACCCCCCCATCCCCGACTCCAAATTTTCCCCCGCGCTGCCCCAACCCCTTGGAATGCTCAAAACCCCAAGAAATTAGGGACATCCACAATTTGCATGGTTTAGGCGCCCCCAAAACCATCTTCAAGGCCTATCCTTTCACTAACAAAGTCATTCTATTTTTAAGTGTGTTGTGTGTGTGCCATTCACTATCCCATCCATCCCTCACCCCCTTAAGAAGGTGGGGCCCTCATTGTAAAAAACACCATTGTTAACACACCTTTTTTTGTATTCCCCCCCCTCATTTAGATTGTAAGCTCTCACGAGAGGGCCTCTTATTTTGCTTTAATTACTTATTTTTAACGTTGTCTTATGACTTTTGGGTTTTTAAACTGTTAAACTGTAAAGCGCTGCGGGAAAATGATGGCGCTATAAAAATAAAATTATTATTATTATAGGTCAGAAATCAAGGGTAATGGATATTGATATTCAACAGTGATTTTATTCAGGAGGCGATAATCAATACACGGCCTCAATGAACCATCCTTTTTGGCCACAAAGAAAAAAACGGCGCCCAAGGGTGAAGAGGATGGTCTGATATGACCCTTCTCCAAAGACTCCTTGATATAAGATTGCATAGCATCGTGTTCAGGTACAGATAGATTAAAAAGTCAACCTTTAGGAAATTTACCACCAGGTACTAACTCAATAGCGCAGTCATAACTCCTGTGAGGAGGTAAGGATGCAGACTTACTCTCACTAAATACATCCGAAAAATCAGTCAAAAAGTCAGGAACATCCTGAGACTGGGGAGAGGCAGAAAAAACAGGAGTGTCAGCATTAACACATTGGCAGCCCCAACTGGTCACAGACACAGATTTCCAATCCAAAACAGGATTATGAGTCTGTAACCAAGGGAAACCCAGTACAATAATGTCATGCAGATTATGCAACACCAGAAATTTGCAACTCTCCTGATGATCTGGTTCAACCCTCATTATCACCTGAGTAGAAAACTGGGTTTATTCTCCGCCAAAGGGGTAGAATCAATGCCCAGTAAAGGAATAGACTTCCGCAGAGGTATCATGGGAAACCCACAACGTTTGGCAAAGTCAAAATCCATCAGGTTAATAGCTGCTCCTGAATCAACAAAAGCCTGAGCCGAAAATGTGGACAGGGAACAAATCAGGGTAACAGTCAACAGAAATTTAGTCTGAACACTACCCAAGACAACTGAGCGCGCAAAACGTCTTCCCCGCTAAGGGCAGACGGAAATAGCATGAGAAGCGTCACTGTCATGTATAGTTCCTATACAGTTCCTATAGCGTCTTGTGCTTGGGTGCGAGGAAAACACAGGAGACATAGGTTGAAATGAAATGACTTGTATTACTTCATACAAGCATGCTGAAAAGTTCACACAGTTTGCAGGAACAGCGACAGGAGACACAGCAGGCCAGAGTAACTTCAAGCACTACAATAAATCTCCAAAGCAGGTTCAGGATCTCTTCTCTGTACCGTAATTCCTCTGCAAACATGGATTCACCAAACAGCAGGTTTCCAGAGTCCAAAAGTGTTCCAAGGTTCCTCAGTAGGGAATAGCTGGAGTACAAGTCCAAGGTTAGCAGGAGTCAGGTCACAGACTGACTGAGGCTTGATTCAGGAGCACTGATTGTTCAGCTGAGGCTGCTTAAGAAGCAAGAGGGAAGAATCAGGGCGGGAACATGAAAACTGGAAACTCCATATTAACGGGGGGCAAGAGCTGCAGAAAGACAGAAAGCAAAATGGCCGACGGAAAACTGAGTTTCAAGGAACATGTCAACAGAGACAAAGAACCTTACATTACTCCCCCCTTAGTGACAACCTCCGGATGACCTCAGACCAGGCTTGTCTGGGTACCTCTGATGAAACTGGCGGAGCAGGCGAGGAGCATTTACATTATTGACTGTTTCCCATGAGTTGTCCTCCACTGGGTAGCCCTGCCATTTAATCAAATATTGCAACTGATTTCTGTACAACCTGGAATCTAGAATCCTTTCCACCATAAATTCTTCCTGACCATCGACCAGCACTGGGTCAGGGCAAGGAGAAGAACGTCCAGGAAACGTATTGGGTGTTGCAGCCTTTAGTAGGGATACATGAAAGACAGGGTGGATTCTCATAGTTCTGGGCAGTTGAAGACGACAAGCAACAGCACTTATAATCTTATTGATCTTATAAGGTCCAATGTACTTATGTCCCAATTTAGACGATGGAATCTTTAATTTAAGATTTCTGGTTGACAGCCAGACCAAATCTCCTACCTTGAAAGCTGGTGCAGGTTTACGAAATTTATCTGCTGCTTTCTTGTACCTTTCCTGAGCCAATTCTAGATTTTCCTTTAGAAGATCCATATTCTTTTGTAAAGAAGTGATTCTTTCAGCCACTGCCGGCAAGGGCGTATCTATGGGAAATCGAGGAAGAATGTTAGGATGATAACCTAGATTGGAGTAAAAAGGAGACTGCTTAGTGGAGGCGCTCTGAGAGTTGTTATAAGAGAACTCAGCCAGTGGAAGTAGATCCACCCAATCATCCTGTAGGTGGCAGATAAAACAGCGGAGATACTGCTCCAGGGTCTGATTGGTTCGTTCTGTCTGTCCATTAGTCTGGGGATGAAAAGCAGTAGAAAGGTTTACTTTAATGTCCAATGCTGTACAGAAATTTTGCCAAAACCTTGAAGTGAATTGCACCCCTCGATCCGAAATGACCTCATCCGGTACTCCATGTAAGCGAAACACATTCTTAATCATCAAGTCTGATGTCTGTTTTGCAGTGGGTAAGCCGACACAAGGGATAAAATGAGCTGCCTTTGTTAGACGGTCAACCACCACTAGAATGGTGTTCTTCCCTTGAGAGGTTGGTAACTCCACAATGAAGTCCATAGAAATGGATCCCCACGGGCGGGACGGGGTGGGAAGAGGTTGCAACAGACCAGTTGGTGAGGAGCGAGGTGTTTTGCATCTTGCACAGACTTCACATGAAGTGACATAGTTTAAGACATCTTTCCTGTAAGTGGGCCACCAAAAGAAACGAGAAAGAAATTCTTGTGTCTTTAGAATTCCCCTATGCCCGGCTATCTTGGAATCGTGGATGAGTTGCAATACTCTCAATCTGACTGTTTCAGGTATATACAGACGTTGTCCCTGAATCCACACACCATTCTTAAAGACAAGACTTACGTCCCTTGGGGTTGAGCCAACAAAGAATCCGCATGGTATGCTTCCTTGATGTCCTTAAGTAGGTCTTGATTATGAATCACTCCCAGGAATCTAGAGTCAGGAAGAATAGTCTTAGGAGGAGTAAGTGGACGTGTCTCTGCTGAATGAATCCTAGAGAGTGCATCAGCCTTTCCATTGCGCGATCCTGGTCTATAAGAAATGACAAAATTAAATTGGTTTAGGAAAAAATTCCAGCGAGCCTGGCGAGGAGTCAGGCACTTAGCCGACCTGATAAATTCAAGGTTACGATGGTCTGTCAGGACGACTATTTGCTGTGCAGCTCCCTGAAGAAGGTGTCTCCATTCCTTGAAGGCGGCAATAATGGCCAACAATTCTCTATTGCCCACATCGTAGTTCCTCTCAGCCGAAGACAACTGCTGGGAAAAGAAGGCACAGGGATGCAAGACATTCTTCTCACCTGTTCTCTGAGAGAGTATAGCTCCAACGGCACAGTCTGAAGCATCCACCTCTATTATGAAGGCAAGCTCGGGGTTGGATGTACTAAGATAGGTGCGGTGGTAAATTTATCCTTTAAACAGGAAAATGCTTCCTGAGCTTGCGGGGTCCAGGAGAACCTAGACTGTTTCCGGGTAAGTTGGGTGATAGGTGACACTACCTCAGAAAAATTCTTAATGAAACGTCTATAGAAGTTGGCAAACCCGATGAAACGCTGCACCTCCTTCACATTTCTAGGAATTGGCCAATCCTTGATGGCTTGGGTCTTGCTTCCATCCATACTAATCCCTTGCGTAGATAGTACATACCCCAGAAATTGAATTTCGGTCCTATGGAATTCACATTTTTCAAGTTTGATGTAGAGATGGTTTTGTCTTAGGCGTTCTAAGACCATTCTCACATGTCCATGATGTTCCTCTGTGGAGTTAGAAAAAAATAGAATATCATCCAGATAAATCACCACAAATGTATCTAGGAGATCCCTGAAGATATCATTCACGAAGTGTTGGAAAGTGGCTGGGGCGGTACTCAGACCAAAAGGCATAACTAGATATTCAAAGTGTCCATAGCGTGACCTGAAAGCAGTCTTCCATTCATCCCCAGGTCTAATACGGACCAAGTTATAGGCCCCACGGAGATCCAGTTTAGAGAAAATTTTGGCATGCCGCACTCTCTCCAACAACTCAGGGATTAAAGGCAATGGATAACGGTTTCTAATAGTAACCTTATTGAGTTCTCTATAGTCTATGCAGGGTCTCAGAGATCCATCTTTCTTCTTCACAAAGAAGATGGGTGCACCTGCGGGAGATGAAGAGGGGCGTATGAAGCCCTTGGCTAAATTTTCGTCTATATAATCCTTCAAAGCTTTTAGCTCGGGCCCCGCTAGGGGGTAGATCTTACCAAAAGGTATCTCGGCTCCAGGCAATAATTCAATTGGACAATCATATGGACGGTGAGGAGGAAGCTGATCAGCGTTCTTCTTGTCACATAAATCCACATAGTCCTGGTATACAGCTGGTAGTTCAGGGACTGACATGGTTCCTTTAGGAACAGAGCAAGCTGAAACTCCTTGACTCATCTGTTTCTCCGGAAAGTGTAATTCCTTGGTCTCTCAGTTAATCGTAGGATTCTGCGCCTGCAGCCATGGTAGCCCTAGAATAATGGGAAAGTGGGGAGAAGAGATAAGCATAAAAGACATTTTCTCCTGATGATCTTTACCCATAAGGACCCTCAAAGGCTCTGTTTCTTGATCCACTGGTCCAGAAGTCAGTAGAGAGCCATACACAGTCTCCATCTGTACTGGAGTAGCCTTCTTCACTGATCGTATCCCCTGTTTCAGAGCAAAGGAGATATCCATAAAATTTCCACTTGCTCCTGAGTCGATCATAGCAGAGCTAGACACCCAGACTGAGTCAACCCAGAGTTTGATGGAAAGGAAGCAATGAGAATTGTTTCTTTTACAACTCAGCTGGGACACCGCTGAGGAAACTTGAAAAATTGCAGCGTTTATACCGTCATCGTCCCCAGAACTAACAGAGTTTAAGTCCGAGAAATCAAGATCTCTTGCAGCAGATCTCTCTGGAGCCTGAGGCTCGGACATGACAGAGCTCCTCTCGCAACACTCACAGTGAATGACTGCTGCAGTAGTCTTACGAGAACAGCTGGGGCAGTTTATAATGAAGTGCCCTGACTTACCACAGTAGAAACATAGATTTTCCTTTATACGATGTTCTTTGCGTGCATCACTAACCCGTCTTTGTAAAGAGTCCACCTGCATGGGTTCAGGTTCTGGTTCCCTTGTGATCCTACTCAAAGGTTCCTTAGCTGAGGAGGGAGGTAGTAAAAGGTTAGTGCGATTATTTTTGAACCATCTCTCTTGTCTGCGTTCAGTCAGACGAGCATCAATACGGATACAATAGTTAATAAAGTCACCTAACGCAGTGGGAGGGTCGTCACAAGCAAGTTCATCCTTAATCAGTGGAGACAACCCTTTCCGAAAAATAGATTTTTTAGCGGAAGTGTCCCAAGTGGTATCAAGAGCCCATCTCCTGAAATCCAGGGCATATTCGGCTACTGAACGCTTACCTTGGCGCAAAGTTAACATGGCTGCTTCAGCTGTTGCACCTCGATTGGGGTCATCAAACACCTGCCCCATGGCTGAAATAAAAGCATCAAGGTGATTCAAACAATCATCCTCAGTCTCGATCAGAGGGTTTGCCCACATCAAAGCCTTATTGGTAAGCAACATGATTATAGTAAGCACTTTGGATCGTTCAGTGGGAAATTGTGAAGCATGTGCAGAGAAAAATAAATTGCATTGATTAATAAATCCCTGAATTTCTCACGTTCACCGCCAAAACGAAAAGGAGGTAATTTGGGGATCCCAGAACTCGGGGTTATGGCAGGAGCCTGGGCTCGTTCCTCTAGAGCCTCAATCCTGGCTCGCAATTCCTGGGTAGTCTGTCCAAACACTTGCAAATTATGATTAGTGAGGTCCTGTAGGCTTGCAAAACGGGTTTTTAAAGTCTGTACATCTGAAAGGATTGTATCAGTCACTCCGCAAAGTTCCTTTATACGGGCCTCCATCTTCCAGATCTTTTAAGGCAGAAGTGCTGGAAGGAGAAGAGGAAAGGAAAAAAAAAAAAAACAATAGTGTTTACCTGTGGTAACACTCCAGAGTAAAATTTTAAGGGAATGCGCTCACCTGGAATGGTTGTGAGAAGTCACAACCACTGTCATCACATAAGGTATTAAACGGACATCTGATATCCACAGTCACAGCAGACACGGCTTTCCCAGACCCAGCAGACACTAAACATTGGCTCCTGAATCTTGTCATGTATAGTGTACAGTTCCTATAGCGTCTTGTGCTTGGGTGCGAGGAAAACACAGGAGAAATGACTTGTATTACTTCATACAAGCATGCTGAAAAGTTCACACAGTTTGCAGGAACAGCGACAGGAGACACAGCAGGCCAGAATAACTTCAAGCTGTACAATAAATCTCCAAAGCAGGTTCAGGATCTCTTCTCTGTACCGTAATTCCTCTGCAAACATGGATTCACCAAACAGCAGGTTTCCAGAGTCCAAAAGTGTTCCAAGGTTCCTCAGTAGGGATTAGCTGGAGTACAAGTCCAAGGTTAGCAGGAGTCAGGTCACAGACTGACTGAGGCTTGATTCAGGAGCACTGATTGTTCAGCTGAGGCTGCTTAAGAAGCAAGAGGGAAGAATCAGGGCGGGAACATGAAAACTGGAAACTCCATATTAACTGAGGGCAAGAGCTGCAGAAAGACAGAAAGCAAAATGGCCGACGGAAAACTGAGTTTCAAGGAACATGTCAACAGAGACAAAGAACCTTACAGTCACCACAGTAGAAACATAAAACATTGCACTTTCGAAACTCATGACGCTGAGCCCGAGAAGTCACTCCATCACACTGCATGGGCTCAGGGGCTGGCTCACAAGGCAACACTATCTCACGCATACCTCTGCGCTCACTCAAACGTCTGTCAATTTGAATAGCCAAAGACATAGAATCATTGAGACCAGAGGGAACAGGGAATCCCACCATAACGTCTTTTACATTTTCTGACAGACCCTTCCGAAATAGGGCTGTCAAAGCATCATCATTCCATTTGGTCAGGACTGGTCAAATTTCTGACAGTACAGCTCAGCGTCTTCACGACCCTGATTTAATTCCAACAAGGTCTTTTCAGCTTGATCAGTGACATTAGGTTCATCGTACAATAACCCCAGAACCTGAAAAAATACATCAACATCATTCAAAACAGGATCCCCAGGTGTCAGGGAAAAAGCCCAATCCTGAGGGTCGCAGCGCAGCAGAGAGATGACAATTTGAACCTGCTGTGCTGCGTTCCCTCGGGACTTAGGCTTTAAGGCAAAAAACAACTTAGTTATTTTTGAAATTCAGAAATTTAGACCGATCCCCCAAAAATAAATCTGGTATGGGGATCCTAGGTTCCACAACCGGCAACCTAGCAAGATAGGTAGCAATACTCTGAACCTCAGTGGCAAGCTGCTCCATACGGCCAGACAACTGTGCAAACTCCATTGAGGAAAAAAAAAATCCTCCTCAGCACCCAGAGAAAAAGAGGGAAAAAATGCAACAAACAAAGAAAAAAAAATTCTGACAACTCCCTTTTTTCTTTTTCCTTTTACTATTTTTCCCTCCTGTTGAGTACCATATAAGTTTCAGTTTGGCCGGTAATACTGTTATGTTTCGGTAGCTGAGGAGAGATTGCAAAAATAGCCAAAAAAGCAATACACCAGAGAGGCTGGAAACTATTGGATTGCAGGACCCTAAACTAACCGCCACACTAGAAGTAGCCGTGGAGCGTACCTACGGTGATCCTAGATGCCTCGTCACAGCCGGAGAGATAGCTACACCTAAAGGCAGAAAGATTAATGCTATCTGCCCCGTAGTAGAATCCCCAAAGAAATAGGAAGCCCTCAAACATGTAATGGCAGATAGACCAGAAGAAAATACGAACACAGACAGAAAATAGAATGAGCAAACGCTGGGGCCCAATCTGTCTAGATAAAAAAGTATAGGAAAGAATTCTGACTGCAACCCAAAACCTGAGATCACACGATCTCTACCACCTAAATCAGATCTCTGGTGTAACACACAGCAATTCAGCAAATAAAAAGTGACAAAGGAACAGAGCAAAAGTGCAAACACAAACTGAGCACAATTGCAGAGCGAGGCCCCAAAAGTGGACCAGGCTGAAGTCTACTGCTAAGCAGCAAACCAGCAAGAAAATCCAACCAGAGGAAAAAAACAGCAAATCACTTATCTGAATGAGAGCAGGAATGCAAGCTGAGCTCCAAGCAAGATGTGGAAGAACAATTGATTACCGGCAAGGCTGAAGGGAGTCAGGGAATGACCTGGTCAGGCCGCTTCCCCTCCAATAATTTTGGTTATCCATGTGGGCGGAAATGATCTCTGCTCTTTCCACCTAGCAGAACACCTCCCTATGATACGTTCGGATGTTGATAAATTTCATGGCTTCTTCCCAGAACTAACCCTGGTCTGGTTGGAGGTTATTTCCCACGTTGCATGGCAAAGTACGAGAGATGCGGTGACTGTAGAGTGCTCTAGGCGCACGCTAAACGCATGCATGTCTCGCTTTACACGCTTTAAAGCCGGAGTGGTTATCAGGCATCATCAGCTGAAGGGAGACAATTCCAGTCTGATGTTGCCTGATGGTGATTATCTCATAGAGATAGGTTTGGATATTTTCCTCTCTGGTCTACAGGATGGTATTGAACAGGTCTTATACCAAACGGGTGGGGGTCGGAGCGCAGTATAAATACTTTGCTCCTCCTTGGCGGTCAATTTGTTATACCATAAGAGTTTTGTATGCTTGACTTCGGACTTGCACTGGAAGTCCAGCTGGGCATATAGATTTGTACCTGTTCTCATGGCCAATTGTGCCTTACCAGTTATTTGATACTTACGTGCTGTGCACGCCCCTTTTCGCTGTGACCGACCTTCACCCATTAAAAGAAAATAGTGTTTGGTTAAATATGTGTCTTGTCTTTTATTACATGGGACACTTAGGGGAAAAACATGGTTTTGTGGGTCTCACCAGTCTGAGGGGCACTTCAATCCTTTATTTGATGCCACCTGACTAGTGTGCCCCATTTACAAGGGATTAAAATTTGTGTCCCAATGTTCCTTTCTTCTCCTCCCTTCCTGTTTGTCATTATGGCAACTTCCCCCTGTTCCTTCTTCCTTAGTTCCCCACTTTTATTTGTTCACCGTGTTTTGATTGATATGTGTTTTTTTGGTGTTTAAGTCACAGTGGCGGTCAATTTATTATACCATAAGAGTTTTGTACTTACAAAGTCGGACTTGCGCCAGGAGTCCGGCTGGGCATATCGATTCGTACCTGTTCTTATGGCCAATTGTGCCTCACTGGTTATTTGATACTTTCGTGCTGTGTACGCCCCTTTCACTCTTACCCATAATCACCACTTGGGGACACAATGTATGCAGTCCCAATGTGTCTTTTGTGGGGGCTTCCCCCCCTGACGAGCAGTTTCTAGCATGTCTTGGGGTATTTGGTTCCCTTAAAGTGGTACACACCCTTTTTTTACTTTCTCTAGTGTGACTCCTTCACTCACCATCTCATTCTGTTTTACATTTCTGTTGATTTACTATTTTTCTTTCATTACTTTTACATGTATAGTGTGAGACGGTGGATGGTTGTGTCTTCATTAAATCACATGCCTATATGGGAACATTTACTGATTATATGCACTTGCACTTTTAATTATTTTTGCTGCTACATCCTGCTCTTTCTTCCCACTATATTATAGGTGGACTCTGTGTTTTACACCTGTGATATCCATTATTTTACTTTGCTTTTAATCAGATTATTACTATGCTGTTTGTGCTTTATTTATATTTTGAATAAACTATGACATAATTTTATTTTGGGTGATTTTTTGTGCTCTTTTTCCCTTTTGGTTTGGTTACGCATTATGGAAGCGTCCCGAGCTACTATAGCCCTTTTCACCACTTGGGAGAGACAAATTGAAAATATGTGGTCTGTTCTGAAGATTTTGTTCATTATAAAATTCCATAGCAAAACCTGTGGACAGATTTCACTTTAACCCCTTCCCGACCTATGACGCCTACGTAGGCGTCATGGTATAAATCGCGTTACTGCGAGTCGGGCGGCTTTGCCCCCCTTGGCTACGATCGCTCTGATTGGCTGTTGAAAGTGAAACAGCCAATCAGAGCGATTGTAATATTTCACCAATGAAACTTGGAGAAATATTACAATCCCGCCATGGCAGATGCTGCAATATCATAGGCCATGGCTGGAGACAGTAATCTGACCCCCCCACACTGACTGACATGGGCGATCTGCCCCGCCACTGACTGATAGCGGCGACCTGCCGCCTCCGCCATCAGCATCTGCTCCCCCTCACCTTCCCTCCGCTCCCCTGCCTTCTGATCACCCCCCCGGAACCTTACGTCTCCCGGTGTCCCTCCTCGCTCCTGTATGGGTGCCGCCATCTTCCAAAATGCCGGCTGGCAGATTCTTTCATTCATTCAGGGACATTTTGATCACTGTGATAGACCGTATCACAGTGATCAAAATAAAAAAATTAGTAAATAACCACCCCCTTTATCACCCCCATAGGTAGGGACAAATAATAAAATAAAGAAAATATTTTTTTTTTCTATTAGGGTTAGGGTTAGGGTTGGAATTAGGGTTAGAATTAGAATTAGGGTCAGGGTTAGAATTAGGGTTAGGGTTGGAATTAGGGTTAAGATTAGGGTTAGGGGATTGTTGGGGTTAGGGTTATGGTTAGGGTTGGGATTAGGGTTAGGGGTGTGTTAGGGTTAGGGTTATGGTTAGGGTTGGGATTAGGGTTATGGGTGTGTTGGGGTTAGGGTTATGGTTAGGGTTCGGATTAGGGTTAGGGGTGTGTTTGGGTTAGGGTTGTGGTTAGGGGTGTGTTGGGGTTAAGGTTGGAGTTAGAATCAGGGAGTTTCCACTGTTTAGGCACATCAGGGGGTCTCCAAACGCGACATGGCGCCACCATTAATTCCAGCCAATTTTACGTTCAGAAGGTCAAATGGTGATCCCTCCATTTCAAGCCCCGACATGTGCCCAAACAGTGGTTTATCCCAACATATGGGGTATCAGCATACTCAGAAAAAATTGCACAACTTTAGGAGTCTAATTTTTGCTTTTACCCTTGGGAAAATAAAAAATTGGGGGCTAAAAAATTATATTTGTGGAAAAAAATCTGAATTTTTATTTTCACGGCTCTGCGTTATAAACTTTTGTGTTCAAAGTGCTCAACACACATCTAGTTAAGTTACTTGTGGGGTCTACTTTCCAAAATGGGGTCACTTGTGGGGTTTCTACTGTTTAGGCACATCAGGGGCTCTGCAAACGTAACATGACGCCCGCAGACCATTCCATCAAAGTCTGCATTTCAAAACGTCACTACTTCCCTTCCAAGCCCCGATGTGTGCCCAAACAGTGGTTCCCCACACATATGGGGTACCAGCGTACTCAGGACAAACTGGACAACTTTTTAGGTCTAATTTCTAGTGTTACCCTTGTGAAAATAAAAAATTGTGGGCTAAAAAATAATTTTTTGAGTAAAAAAATTATTTTTTATTTTCATGGCTCTGCGTTATAAATTTCTGTAAAGCAGTTGGGGGTTCAAAGTGCTCATCACACATCTAGATAAGTTCCTTAAGGGGTCTAGTTTCCAAAATGGGGTCACTTGTGGGGGTGCTCCAATGTTTAGGCACAGGGGCTCTCCAAACGAGATATGATGTCCGCTAATGATTGGAGCTAATTTTCCATTCATAAAGTCAAATGGCGCTCCTTCCCTTCCGAGCCCTGCCGTGCGCTCAAACAGTGGTTTATAACTACATATGAGGTAACAGTGTACTCAGGAGAAATTGCTCAACAAATTTTAGGATCCATTTTATCCTGTTGCCCATATGAAAATGAAAAAACTGAGGCTAAAATTAAATTTTTGTGAAAAAAAAGTCCTTTTTTTTACGGATCAATTTGTGAAGCACCTGGGGGTTCAAAGTGCTCACTATGCATCTAGATAAGTTCCTTGGGGGGTCTAGTTTCCAAAATGTTTATGACCACATACAGTACAGACCAAAAGTTTGGACACACCTTCTCATTTAAAGATTTTTCTGTATTTTCATGACTATGAAAATCGTAAATTCACACTGAAGGCATCAAAACTATGAATTAACACATGTGGAATTATATACTTAACAAAAAAGTGTGTAACAACTGAAATTATGTCTTATATTCTAGGTTCTTCAAAGTAGCCACCTTTTGCTTTGATGACTGCTTTGCACACTCTTGGCATTCTCTTTGTCTGTACTGTATGAGGTATCGGTGTACTCGGGAGAAATTGCCCAAGAAATTTTAGGATCCATTTTATCGTGTTGTCCATGTGAAAATGAAAAAATTGATGCTAAAAGAAAATTTTTGTTGGAAAAATTAAAATGTCCATTTTTTCCTTCCACGTTGCTTTAGTTCCTGTGAAGCACCTGAAGGGTTAATAATCGTCTTGAATGTAGTTTTGAGTAGCTTGAGGGGTGCAGTTTTTAGAATGGTGTAATTTTTGGGTATTTTCTGCCATATAGACCCCACAAAGTGACTTCAAATGTGATGTGGTCCCTAAAAAAAATGTTTTTGTAAATTTTGTTGTAAAAATGAGAAATAGCTGGTCAACTTTTAACCCTTATAATTTCCCAACAAAAAAAATTTTGTTTCTAAAATTGTGCTGATGTAAAGTATACATGTGGGAAATGTTATTTATTAACTATTTTGTGTCACATAACTCTTTAGTTTAACAAAATAAAAATTCAAATTTGAAAATTGCGAAATTTTCTAAATTTTCGCTAAATATCCATTTTTTTCATAAATAAATGCAAATATTATCGACTTAAATTTACCACTAACATGAAGCCCAATATGTCACGAAAAAATAAACTCAGAATCCCTAGGATCCATTGAAGCGTTCCTGAGTTATTACCTTAAAAAGAAGGGGTTAAGAAATGAGAAAATAATTTGCTTAGTTACACTTTCCAGATGAGAACACAGACAAAGAGCCCCATGTTCTCAGCAACTTGTGGGAGGTCCCTTAGGACAAGCCCTCACATAACTAGCTTGTATACCTTGTGCATCCTCTTTCCTGTTGTGACACAGCCCCTTTTAATAAAATAAACCTTTTCACGCATTCCAAAATGTACGCTAAAGGTTGTGAAATTCTGAATATCCTGTTTTGTGGTTTTGTGTTTCTGTTTTTTACCAGTGACAGTAAAAATTACTTTGATGGGAGAAGATATGACACCGACCAATGAGAGTTACTCTGATTTGCATTCTGTGCATATTTATGATGGGTGATCTGGGACTATTCAATCATTTTTACTAAGTTTCCCACAATTCAGCTTTATAATGCACTGGGCTGTTCTATTCCTTCTTAAAGTTTATCTAACATGTAAGTTAGCAAAAATATAGTATGCTTAATGTTAATTTTTATTTTCCTGTAAACTGCTTCATTTCTTTTTATCTTTCTTTATTTCAGACTCCTCGGCACAGTTTACTGTGATCCAGGATGGTCTAATATCTGTGTCCCCAGGTGGGAGCATCGGTCTTTTACTTGTAGCCTGAGTACCGGCAATGTTAATGGAGAGAATCGTCCAACTGGTATATTAATTATCAGATCCTCGGAAGTGTCCCTAAACTGGTAATCAGCAGTAGCGGTACTAGTAATCAAAATTCTAGACCTTCATGGACATCAGATTGATTTACTGGATCCATAACAGGAGGATCAGCTGTTCTCTCCATCTCCAAAGTAGAAATCGGAGACACTGGGGATTATTACTATGCTGTCTGGTCAGGTACTCAATGCACAGTGGTGCAAAAAATACAGAACACAGACACTTATACAGTTAGGTCCATATATATTTGGACAGAGACAACATTTATCTAATTTTGGTTCTAGACATTACCACAATGAATTTTAAACAAAACAATTCAGATGCAGTTGAAGTTCAGACTTTCAGCTTTCATTTGAGGGTATCCACATTAAAACTGGATGAAAGGTTTAGGAGTTTCAGCTCCTTAACATGTGCCACCCTGTTTTTAAAGGGACCAAAAGTAATTGGACAGATTAAATAATTGTAAATAAAATTATCATTTCTAGTACTTGGTTGAAAACCCTTTGTTAGCAATGACTGCCTGAAGTCTTGAACTCATGGACATCACCAGACGCTCTGTTTCCTTCTTTTTGATGCAGCGTCCAGCACCATCGTAGAGAAAGGCATTGCAGTGATTGGTTTGCTTTGGGGGGGCGTCATAGTGTCTATAAAAGCCCTGACCTCCGACCTCCATTTTACTTCTGCCGATCTTAACAGTAGGGAGAGGTTGCTGTTTATCAGTTGGGAGAGAGTTAGGGCTGTAAAGATAGAAGTTCTTATGTGCTTGTGCTGATAGCAATTGTGCTGTACAGTTAAGGTACTGCCACACTAAGCGATCACACTAGCGATCACGACAACGACGCAAGCTAACGAGATCATTGGTGTGATCGCTTTAAGGTCGCTAGTAGCTTCCAAACAGGAAGATCTCATCAACGACGCATCAGCGATCAGCGATCTGTATAACGACTTCGGCGGTCGTTAGGACGTGTCACACAGCATGTATTGTAAAAGATCACGACCTCGATAGGCGTGATTGAGCGCAACCTTTACCACGCCCCTCAGCACAGATTGGTGGTCACTATATATGTCATGACTGTTTGTCACAGCTCTCTCGCTTTGTGATTAGATGACCACGTCATAAAAGATGACGTATCAGCGCTCCTTTCCATTGCTCTCGAGCAGAAGCGGTTCATTCAAATCTCCAGCATCATTCCAGTGCGTCCTGCTAGCCTTCTTTGCAGCTACTGCGATCCAGTCTGTGCCACTATTGCGTTTGCTGCGATCCAGTCTGTGCCATTATTTTTTTTTTCTGCGATCCAGTCTGTGCCTCTAGTGCATTTGCTGCGATTCAGTCTGTGCCGTTATTTATATAAATTTTCTGCGATCCAGTTTGTGGCGCTATTGCGTTTCCCGCAGGGTTTTTTTTTATTCAGGATCACAAACAAGTCTTGTAAGGTAGGTATTTTTTTTGCCACATTTAATTTTAAATTTTTTTTTATTTAAATTTACAGATCCCAGCTGTTGTTAACCGTTGTCATCCATCAATTGTTTTTTTTTTGCCATTGTTTTTTGTTTGCCATTGTTTTGTTCTGGCGCGCCCACCACCACCATTTTATGATCCCTGCTGTTTTTACCGTAGTTGTCCATCTATGATTTTTATTTTGGTCTGCCATTGTTTTCTCCTGCCGCGCCCACCACCACCATTTTATGATCCCTGCTGTGTTCTATGTTGTAGGCTATGTAAGCATTTTATTTAACCATTCTGCCTTTCTCACATAATCCTTTTTTTATTACAGATGGCCGATAAGCATGATTTTCTGCGAGAATTCATCGAGATGTACCACTCGATGCCTTGCCTGTGGAAAATAAAGTCGGCTGATTACTGCAACAGGCTAAAAAAGGAGGCATACCAAAAACTGGTGGAGCTGTGCAAGAACCGTTATCCCGATGAACCAGCGGATGAGTCATCAGTCAAAAAATGGATTCAGGCCCTCCGCACTGTTTGCAAAAAAGAATTAAACAAACTCCAAAACTCTACCAAGTCTGGAGCCGGGGCCGAAGATGTGTATGTCCCCAAATTGTGGTACTTTGAGCTGTTTTCTTTCACAAGGGACCAAGAAGTACCCAGACAAGCGACTTCCATGTTGGAACCAGACCCGGTGATCCAGCCGGACTCCCCTGTTGTACATGTAAGTACCTTTTGTATTAAAACACATTTTAATGTACATGCCAAAGTGGACTTGAAATTAAAAATATAATTGTGAAATGTAGATAAAATGGCTGAATTTATCCCTTCATGTACTGATAATTTATCTAGCGCAACGGTTGAGGCCTATCCGTTTACAAGTGTCGTTTTCACATGTTTGCTGTATTTTGGTGTTATAGTGTGAAGATAAATTTCTTTTTCTTTGTGATTTAACATTTGCTTTTTATTCATGCAGGACACAGAAGAGGCCGTCTCCACACCTTGACTGAAGAAGACAGCATGGCGTTGGTCCAAGACGACGAAGTAGTTGAGCCACCATCCTCATCTGTGCGGAGCCGGCTTACATTTTCAGGCAGAAAAAGGAAGGCTCCCACCTCGGCTACTCCAGAATTGATAGAAATAGCCAAAAAAGTCCTTACGGCGGAAAAAGACCAAACAAAAATAACTGGCTTTGCATACTACGCTAATGAGAAGCTCCCAACACTGGATCCTATACAGCGGGTTCATGCAGAGAGACTCATGTTTGATGTCCTGACTCAAGCATCATTAGGAAACATTGATAACAGTTATGTTGTCACGGCCAGACCGCAGTACCCGGATTACCCATGGTCGCACAATCCTGTGCCGAACCCAATTGGGATAAATCCACCAAACCCAAACGTTGTTGCTCCACCTTATTTTTATACACCACTGAGGCAACATGGTAATGGCAACGATCCATGTTACCAGCAGTTGTAGTTTTTAAAATATTTTCTAAAGTGTTTTGTTGTCTATATTTTTTTTACATTGTTACTTTTTTTTTAATAAAAGTCTTATTTATCTAATGAATTGTGGTCTTTTATTCTTATTACTGTCAACAATTTTGTTGACAACTATTAAAATTTTGTATTTTTATTCCATCTACTTGTTTCTACTTGTCACACACGGGGTCATGGTAGTACAAGCAGTCATAGGAGTTCCAGCATTGGGAAAAAAATGAAATGAAAAAAATTTAAAAAATTAACAACGTTTCTTTAAAAGGCCCTGGTCACACTAGCGCTAAAACCTTATAATAAAAAATAATACACCACAGCTGTGTATATAAACTTAAAATATATCATATATATTGTTGTCATATATATATTTTTTTGTAAAAAATAAACCAAAAGAAAAAAAAACCAATACAATAATACAAAAAAAAAATAAAAAAACAAAAAATTATGACTGCACTCCCGTTTGGAGGCCAGCCACCAAAAAAAAAAATACAATAATACAAATAATAATAAAAAACAAAAAATTACTGAGGGCCCCGGAGTCCAGCCACAACCCTCTCCAGCATCACCCTGTGGTCATGCAGTGCTGCCATGGCGCTGTTCATTGCTGCCATTGCGCTGTTCATGGATGCCATCAGCCGGCGGTGTGACACCAACAGGTCCTGGGCAGTGGGGATTTCTGTGGAGGTAATGATAACAGTTAATAGTGAATTCTGTTGCAACATCAACATGTACATGTTACATGTTTGTTAACACTTACGGTTTTCGTCAGACTGCGGTTCACCAGAGGACCTGCTGACCGCCCACCCAGAACATGTTGCACCGTCGGCTAGGGAAACACAGAAAAAAAAATATTTCACAACAGCCATTACACATAAGACCTAACAAAGTTCTCAAACTTGTCTGAGGCTTATATAATGTGCGTAAATTACCTGAAGGCGCGCCTGCATCCATGTCACGGGGTGACACTGGAGAGAAGCCATAGACGCCATATCCTGGTGAAGGGCTGGATGACCCCAAATCTGGAGGGGGGGTTGCTGCTGGGGAAGGGGTAGCCAGGTAAGGTGATGCAGGTGGAGGGGTAGCTGGGGAAGGTGATGCAGGTGGAGGGGTAGCTGGGGAAGGTGCTGGAGCTGGTGAAGGTGGTGCTGTAAATAAAATATACAATTCAGTCAAATAATTCTTCTACTAACCCCGTCACTGCCAGTACTTCCATCAATGCCTGTAACCCCCTCACTACTGGTACTCCCATCCCTTCCTGTAAACCCATCACTGCCGGTACTCCCATGACTGCCGGTACTCCCATCACTACGGGTACTCCCGTCACGTCACTGCCAGTACTTCCATCAATGCCTGTAACCCCCTCACTACTGGTACTCCCATCACTGCCTGTAAACCCATCACTGCCGGTACTCCCATGACTGCCGGTACTCCCATCACGTCACTGCCAGTACTTCCATCAATGCCTGTAACCCCCTCACTACTGGTACTCCCATCACTGCCTGTAAACCCATCACTGCCGTTACTCCCATGACTGCCGGTACTCCCATCACTACTGGTACTCCCGTCACTGCGGATGCATTGATATAGGTAGATAACCAACAAAACATAACCTCTCCAGCTACCCTCATCAATACTCACTCAGATGCCTGCGTAACTGGGCCCGGATGCTGGAGACCCTCTCGCTGGAGCGGTATCGAAGATCCGCCAGCTTTTTGCGGATCTGTGTTGTGGTCCGCTCCACAGCAAACCGTCTCGCCAGGCCCCGCTGGATCTTACGCAGGACTACCTTTTTTGTGGTGCATAGGATGCGCCACAGGTAGCCTGCAGTCATAATCCTACATATCTATTTTTTTTATGAGGTAGCGCACCTCCGCGTCACTCCACGCAGCGCAACGCTGGCTTGCTCTCGCCGCCATTGTACCAAACAACAACGCATGAAGGACGCCAGCGTCATGACATCACAATGTTCGTACGTGCGGTCGCACTTGCGACGCTATTGCGATTGCAAAAATGACCGGTAGCAGCCGTGCGCCCCAGCCACGCACAGATATGAGACCATGTTGTGATCGCAAGATGATGGTTTCCAGCTAGGCGCCCCTGCCTATCAAGGCATGAGCAAGGACGATGCGATTAACTGGCCTACTTAGCAGCATCACATCTAGTGGGCTACTGACCGCTTACTTTTTTACCATATTTACAAAAGTTTTCATTCATTGTAATTACTTCAGTAATAGTCATTTTATGAACCGTCACTTTGCGATCGCAATGGCGTCTCATGTCTGTGCGTAGCTGGGGCATCATGTGAGAATCGTCACCCTGCGATCGCAGTGGCATCTCATGTCTGTGCGTAGCTGGGGCATCATGTGAGAATCGTCACCTTGCGATCGCAATGGCGTCTCATGTCTGTGCGTAGCTGGGGCATCATGTGAGAATCGTCATCTTGCGATCGCAGTGGCGTCTCATGTCTGTGCGTAGCTGGGGCATCATGTGAGAATCGTCACCTTGCGATCGCAATGGCGTCTCATGTCTGTGCGTAGCTGGGGTACCATGTGAGAATCGTCACCTTGCGATCGCAGTGGCGTCTCATGTCTGTGCGTAGCTGGGGCTCCATGTGAGAATCGTCACCTTGCGATCGCAGTGGCGTCTCATGTCTGTGCGTAGCTGGGGCACCATGTGAGAATCGTCACCTTGTGATCGCAGTGGCGTCTCATGTCTGTGCGTAGCTGGGGCATCATGTGGGAATCGTCACCTTGCGATCGCAATGGCGTCTCATGTCTGTGCGCAGCTGGGGCACCATGTGAGAATCGTCACCTTGCGATCGCAGTGGCGTCTCATGTCTGTGCGTAGCTGGGGCACCATGTGAGAATCGTCACCTTGCGATCGCAGTGGCGTCTTGCGTCGGATTCGAGAACGCAAGTGTGACACAAAGGATTCTTTGGTCAATGTAGACCTTTACCTCCAAATTTTTTATTTTTATTTTTATCACAATTTTTTATCTCTTATATATGACGAAAAATATATATTATATATTTTAACTTTATATACGCAGCTGTGGTGTATTATTTGTTATTATTTTTAATTATAAGGTTTGAGCGCTTGTCTGACCATGGGCCTTTAAAATAAATGTAAATTTTTGAAATTTTTTTCTTTTTATTTTTTTTAACAATGATGGAACTCCTATGAGTGCTGGTACTCCCATGACCCCGTGTGTGACAAGTAGATACAATGTAAAAATATAGACAACAAAAAACTTTTGAAAATATTGTAAAAACTACAGCTGCTGGTAACATGTCTCGTTGCCATCCCCATTACTCCCTCCCCACATCTCACCCATCATTAGCTCTTCTCCCATATTGGTAAAATAATTGAAAGAACACGAAGGCATTTTTAAAATAAACATTTTTTATTATTAAAAGATAGTTAAAAAAAAGCAAAAGTAAAACATTCTCAAAAGCAAACTATATCTGCTGCTGCCAACTCACTGCACCAGGCCCGTTGAAGTATTGGCAGTACTTGTCTCGGCCGGCTTTCGCATCGTCCTTGCTCCTGCCTTGATTGACAGGTTGAAGGCCTGCAATAGCGGGATCATTGTCACGCCATTCTCCAAGCACCACGTCACCATTGCTGTCCGAGTCCATGAAGCCTGGCGGACTGTAAGTACCAGCATCGCGTTTTCGTAGAAAATTGTGCAGCACACAACAGGCCAACACCACAAAGTCTATCGATTCCAGCTTCATGTTGATTGGAGTGTGAAAAACCCTGAAGCGGTTGGCCATTATGCCGAAGGCATTCTCAACAACGCGCCGTGCCCTAGACAGTCTGTAATTAAAAATACGCCTTTCGCCTGTCAAAGTCTTTTGTGGGTATGGTTTCACAAGATGCTCATGAAGGGGAAAGCTTCATCGCCCACAAAAACAAAGTTTAGGTTGGCGGTGGTGTCCATGTTGGTTGGCAAGTTAAGTTTATTATTCAACAACCGTTCACCAAAAGTTGTGTGCTCCAAAACGCCACCGTCAGAAACCCTTCCATTAATGCCAACATCAACGTTAATAAATTCATAATTGGCATTAACAAGGGCCATGAGGATCCGCTTTTGGCTGGTTGCGTGATCCGCACATGTTTGCCATCCAAGGCACCACCACAGTTTGGGAACTGCCAAATCCGTTCAAAATCAGAGGCAATAATTTGCCATTCCGCCACTGATTTGGGAAAAGGCATGTAGCTCCTTAAACTGCGGACGATGGCGTTGCATGTCTCTGGAATTAGTACGCCAAGCAGCGATCGAGACACTGCAGCAGAAAATTGCAAGTCTTTCATTGAACGTCCGGTTGCCAGAAATCGCAGCGTTACTGCCAAATGTTCCTCTGCTGAAACAGCTGCACGCATCCGTGTATCCTGCCGTTCAATGAGTGGCCTCACACATTCCAGTAGGAGCTTGAATGAATCCTCCGACATCCGTAGATAATTTCGGAAATCCTGCGGATTCTTCTCCTGCAACCCCCTCACTAGATGCATGTGGGTGAATTTGGACCTCTGCTCCAGCCATTCTCTGGTCCACATGCGACGCTTTCGTTTGGAGTGCCTCTCTTCCACCCGTGCCTCTTCTTGTCGATCTGCCTCCATCGCTAATGCAACTGCCACAATCACACGCTCCGCGGTGGTCAGGTTCATTATGTGCAACCTGTACGGTAAAGAAGAGAAAAATTAATTACTATTACTAAAGTGTTTAAACAAAATAAAATAAAGAATAAAATAAAAAAAAATAAAAAAAATTTTTATTGTTAACTTTTCAGTTAACATTTAAAAAACAGTTTACAAAAGCCTAAAATGGTGGGGGTGTAAAATAAATAAAGCAGACAAAAAAAAAGTGTAACAGATAAACGCATCACACAACATCACAAACAATATGTACCTTGAATTCAAATATCCAGAAGATCCAAATCCAAATGGCAAAGATGAAGCGCTCTAGCGACAGGATCGCAAAACCCACACTCCGCAACAATGCACAAAGGGACACTGTAGCGACTCAAACAGGATCGCAAAACTCCAACACACGATACTATCCTCGCAACAACGCACAAAGCACAGAACGTTGGAGTCATCCACAATGCGCTCTGGAAACAATGGATGGGGGCGCAGTTATTATTGCTGAGGTGATGTTGTGGTCACCAATCGGAGCTGAAGGGCGTTACTAATGAAAACCCAGTCCCGCCTGCGCCGCTGACATATGCGTCGTCAACGAGGTCGCACATCGTTCACAAAAGGTGTCAAACACAGTGATTCAGGCTCACCAGCGGGACGCCAACGATCAAAATACGGCCCAAACCGTTCGTGCACGATCAGCGACATCGCAGCGGGGGCCACATCGCCGCTACATGTCACACACAGCGACGTCGCTAACGATGTCGCTGCTGCGTCATAAAATCGCTGACGCTTGAGCGATCTCGCTAGCGATCTCGCTTAGTGTGGCATATTAGTGTGCAGTGACAGGGGAGGATTTTCTTGTGTGCAGCAGCGCTGGTTATTAGGCTGCCTGATAGCTGTGTTGCTGTGTGTACACTGCTGTACAGACTGCTTTCTACACACCACTAATACTTTTATTCTTTTTTTCTGCACAGTTACCGACCATTCATTTTTTCCCACACCTTATAAAGCTGTACACTCCTCACACACTACCGTGTACCGTCTGGTATCACAGACAAATACATTGCTGACTATCTGTGTGTGACTCCGGAAATAAATACGGAGATTTAAATTTTCCCCTACAACGTATACAGCTGTATGCTCCTCGTACAGTACCGTATATCTGCTGGTATTATGGTCAAATCCATACTGAGTGAACGTCTATGTGTGACTCCGGAAATATATACGGAGATTTAAATTTTTCCCTACACCGTGTACAGCTGTATGCTCCTCATACAGTACCGTATATCTGCTGTTTGTATTACGGTCAAATACATACTGAGTGCGATTCTGTGTGTGACTCCGGAAATATATACGGAGATTTACATTTTTCCCTACACCGTATACAGCTGTATGCTTCTGATACAGTACCATATATCTGCTGTTTGTATTACGGTCAAATCCATACTGAGAGCGTCTGTGTGTGACTCTGGAAATAAATACGGAGATTTAAATTTTCCCCTACACCGTATACAGCTGTACGCTCCTCATACAGTACCGTATATCTGCTGTTTGTATTACGGTCAAATATATACTGAGTGAGCGTCTGTGTGTGACTCCGGAAATATATACGGAGATTTACATTTTTCCCTACACCGTATACAGCTGTACGCTTCTGTTACAGTACCGTATATCTGCTGTTTGTATTACGGTCAAATCCATACTGAGAGAGTGTCTGTGTGTGACTCTGGAAATAAATACGGAGATTTAAACTTTCCCTTACACCATATACAGCAGTACACTCCTCATACAGTACCGTATATCTGCTGGTATTACGGTCAAGTCCATACTGAGTGAGCGTCTGTGTGTGACTCCGGAAATAAATACGGAGATTTAAATTTTCCCCTACATCGTATACAGCTGTACGCTCCTCATAAAGTACCGTATATCTGCTGGTATTACGGTCAAATATATACTGAGTCATGGGCGTACCCAGGATCAAAACTAGGGGGGGGGGCAAGCCAATGTCGCATCTTATACAGGTTACATCATATACACTGTACATTATCCTGCATATTAGGTATGGAGCATTAGAACTGTTGTATATTGTATAATGCAGCAGTGTATGCGACACTACGCTGTATATACCATATATTATACATGGCAGTTGCGCTCATGTCAGGAGCGGTACCAGCAAGTCCGAGGATTGCAGTGCGATCCTCGCATGAGTTTAACGGGTGTCTGTCTATGCCCTTGTTATAATAATACTGAAATATTAATCTATTATTAAAGTATTAAGGAGCTCACAAGTAAAAAAAAGCCCCCTACCTCCCCTGTCCCCCACCCACACCCCAACAGCCCATCGTCTCACATGCACCCCTTAGTGTTCTGTCCCACTGACCCCACAATACCCCCATCCTCTCACATGCACCCCTCAGTGCTCTGTTGCCCCTCCCCACTTCAGCCCCCACAATACCCCATCCTCTCACAGTAAACCTCCAGTGCCCTAGCCCCACAATACCCCCATCCTCTTACATTCAACCCCAGTGACCTGTCCACCCTCCCTCACAATACCCCATCCTCTCACATCAACCCCTGTGCACCAGCCCCCACAATATCCCCATCCTCTCACATTTACCAACCAGTGCCCTGTATCCCCTCCCCCACAATACCCCATCCTCTCACATTCACTCTCTGTGCCCTGTTGCCCCTCCCCCACTTCAGCCCCCACAATACCCCCATCCTGTCACATTAACCCCCCCAGTGCTCTAGCCCCCACAATACCCCATCCTCTCACATTAACCCCCCAGTGCCCTAGCCCCCACAATACCCCATACTCTTACATTCAAGCCAGTGCCCTGTACCCCTCCCCCACAATACCCCCATCCTCTCAAATTAACCCCCCAGTGCCCTAGCCCCCACAATACCCCCATCCTCTTATATTCACCCCAGTGCCCTGTACCCCTCCCCCACAATACCCCATCCTCTCACATTAACCCCCAGTGCCCTAGCCCCCACAATACCCCATACTCTTACATTCACCCCAGTGCCCTGTATCCCTCCCCCACAATACCCCCATCCTCTCACATTAACCCCCCAGTGCCCTAGCCCCCACAATACCCCATACTCTTACATTCACCCCAGTGCCCTGTACCCCTCCCCCACAATACCCCATCCTCTCACATTAACCCCCCAGTGCCCTAGCCCCCACAATATCCCCATCCTCTTACATTCACCCCAGTGCCCTGTACCCCTCCCCCACTGTACCCCCATCCTCTCACATTTCCCCCACAGTGACCATGACATGCCTGAGCAGAATGAATTTAATAAATTCCATCCCCTCTTACCATGAAGCTGCAGGCAGTGGCTGAGGCAGGAGCAGGAAGTGTCCAGTGTCTGCACACAGAGGGCACTAGGACCCAGTGTGGCTGAGACAACCAGAGCCTGCACAGCAGAAAGTGAAACTACAGCTACTGCTGCCAGGAAGGAAGGAAGGAAGGAAGGAAGGAAGGAGCTCCTCTGCTGAGACAGCAGCTCGTACACTGCGCACACAGACAGGCACTGCAACCTGGGCAGACGGAGCCGGCATAGTGCTGCTCTCTCCGCTCTCTTTCATTGTGTGCCCCTGCTTCTAGGTGGGTACGCCCATGTACTGAGTGAGCGTCTGTGTGTGACTCCGGAAATATATACGGAGATTGAAATTTTCCCCTACAACGTATACAGCTGTCCGCTTCTGATACAGTACCATATATCTGCTCTTTGTATTATGGTCAAATCCATACTGAGAGAGCGTCTGTGTGTGACTCCGGAAATAAATATGGAGATTTAAATTTTCCCCTACACCGTATACAACTGTACGCTCCTCATACAGTACCATATATCTGCTGTTTGTATTACGGTCAAATACATACTGAGTGAGCATCTGTGTGTGACTCCGGAAATAAATACGGAGATTTAAATTTTCCCCTACACCGTATACAACTGTACGCTCCTCATACAGTACCATATATCTGCTGTTTGTATTACGGTCAAATACATACTGAGTGAGCATCTGTGTGTGACTCCGGAAATAAATACAGAGATTTAAATTTTCCCCTACACAGCATACAGCTGTACGCTTCTCATACAGTACCGTATATCTGTTGGTATTACGGTCAAATACATACTGGGTGAGCATCTGTGTGTGACCCCGGAAATAAATACGGAGATTTACATTTACATTTTCCCCTACACCGTATACAGCTGTACGCTCCTCATGCAGTACCATATATTTGCTGGTATTTTTTGTACATTTTCCCAAACATGAGGAAGTATGGTGGAAGAGGCTGCGGATGTGGACGGGGGGGCCAGCTGGTACTGATGGTGGTGGTAGTGCATCTGCTGGTCGTGCCAAAAGCACAATAGCACCTAAGGTAGAAGGTGTAGAGCCTGCGTCATCGTCTGGCTCCAGAAGGCCTGGAAGGCTCCCTTTTCTGGGAGTAGGTAAACCGCTTTTAAAGCCGGAGCATCAGGAACAGGTTTTGGCTTACATTGCCGAAACAGCCTCCAGCTCTATCGCCTCCTCTTCTGAAATTTCAAAAACTGCAAGCACTGAGTCGTCAGTGCAGGCTCCTGGTCATGAACAACACTTTTCCTTGTGTCCTTCACCCCCACCAAAAGTGAAGGATGTGGCAGGCCACACTTCAGATTACTCTCTGGAGCTCTTTTCACATACCATGTCTAAGTTATCAAGTGAAATCCTGAATTCCCCAGTCCAAGATGAATATGACATGGAGTGCACTGATGCACAGCCAGTGCTATATGATTCTGCTGGTACATTTACCCAGAGCACTGCATTGCCCTTGCAGTCTACTGAGCCAGATTCTTACCCTGATGAAACTCAGGTGCCCCTTCCAGCATACTATACCACCTTACACGGTGACACAGAGGAAGGTGCAGATGAAATTGAAGAGGAGGTGATGGATGACCCAGCTGTTGACCCGGATTGGCATCCATTGGGGGAAGAGGGTTCCGCTAGCAATAGCTCAGAAGAGGAGGAAGATCCGCGGCAGGCATCGACATCGCAGCTGCAGTTATCTGGCAGGCCCGTAGCAGTCCAAAAACATGTTAAAAAAACAAAAAGAGTTGCAGGACAGCTTGACCAGACAGTCAAATTAGCACAGCGTGCAAGCCCTGAAAATTTTTCCCATAGTAGGAAGAGTGCAGTGTGGCACTTTTTTGACCAAAATCCTATTGATGAAGCAAAGGTTATCTGTAAGAAGTGAGGAAGGACCTTTAGCCGAGGGAAAAATCTCCGAAATTTAAATGCCAGTTGCATGCTTAGACATGTAAACACTTGCAAGCGTGGACGGACTATACAGGTAGCACACGTGCACCTGCTCCGACTGAGGGTAGCCAGCAACTCTACATCGCTTCCCCCACTGTAAGCCCACCGGTTAGCACACCACCAGCAAGAAATGTTGAGGTGTCATCGCAAGGCCAAATCAGTCAGGTAATCACAATGTTTTTCGAACAAAAGACTGCATCTAGGCCCAGGGCTGGCGTCAGCACACGGCATACCCTGGCAAGTGCCGGGGCCCTGAGGCGTATCTAGGGGGACGCAGTTGGACCGCCTAATGAAGCAGTCCGCAGTGTCTCCCCTGGTGGCTGTATTCTGCCGCCCCCTGGACTGGGAATCGGCTGTTCTCAGTGCCGGCTGTCAAGCTGACAGCCGGCACAAAGAAGCTGCAGCTCGCCGGCTCCCAGAGTCCAATGAAGAAGTGTACTTGCATCTTTCAGACGCGAGTACAACTGAAGCCGACGTCAGCAGCATGATCATGTCATGTGATCACACTGCTGAAGTCACTTTCCGGCAGGCAGAAGAGAGCAGAAGATCTATTGTAAGTGCTCCTGCCTCGTGTGTCTGTGGAGCTGCAGATTCAGCATAGAAGGGGGATGATTTATTGTTTGCTTGTGTGTGGGTGGAATTCCTTCTTTGTGGAGGGGATCTATTCTGTGTGGGGGGGATTATTCAGTGTGGAGGGGGGATTCACTGTGGAGGGCGTATTTATTATTTGTGTGGAGGGGTATTATTCTGTGTGTTGGGGATTATTCAATGTGAGGGGGATTTATTATTTGTGTGGGGGGATTATTCTGTGTGTTGGGGATTATTCAGTGTGAGGGGGATTTATTATTTGTGTGGAGGGGGGATTATTCTGTGTGTTGGGGGATTATTCAGTGTGAGGGGGATTTATTATTTGTGGGGGGGGATTATTCTGTGTGTTGGGGGATTATTCAGTGTGAGGGGGATTTATTATTTGTGTGGAAGGGGGATTATTCTGTGTGTTGGGGGATTATTCAGTGTGAGGGGGGTTTATTATTAGTGTGGAGGGGGATTATTCAGTGTGATGGGGGATTAGGGTTAGGGGGGTGTGTGTGGAGGGGGGCGCAAAACTGAATTCTTGCCCCGGGTGCCAGAAAACCTAGATACACCTCTGCCGGTGCCAGTTAGCGGAGGAGAGCGGTGTTAGCGCAGCCACTGGGCCCCCCCACTTGCTCAGGGCCCCGGCAGCTCCGGTGTCTTCCGCAGCTCTGCACTGTGACGTCTCAGGTCAGAGGCGCGATGACGTCTTTCCACAGCGCCCTTTCCTGAGCCGTAACAGTGCAGAGCGCAGCACAGTGCAGAGGAGAGCTCCATATTTTGTATGGAGCATTATATGGGGACCAGTAACCTGCATGGAGCAATTTATGTGGTCCAGTATTCTGTATGGAGCATTATTTGTGGTCCAATATTCTTTATGGAGCATTATATTTGGACCATAATATTGTATGGAGGACTATACTGTCCGGTCTGTACTGTGTGTTGTGAGGATTCGGCGGTTTCTGAGATATTGTAGAATTTACAATAGATATCACCTGTGTAATGTAAAAAGTGAAATCTTTGGCCTTGCACTATACCCATATTTCACTGCAGTATCAGAGCATCATGAATCGTGGTCTGTGTTAAAGGGGCCTGTGTGGCCCAGCTGCGCTTGGTACACATGTTCCCAGGAGAGTGCACAAAAAGGTAATTACATAACCTGATATTCATTCACACTCACACTTCCCAACAGTGCCACTAGAGGGAACCTTAGACTATTTAAGGGTGTGAGAGACGTAGCAGTAGTTCTGTGGTGTTCAGTTACTCTTGGGTGATTCAGGAATGAGTCATTCTAGCCAGACAGACGGAGATTTCCTGTCAGATGAGACAGAGGACGAAAGATTGCAAGCTGTTACCTCAGAACAGACTGACTGTTAGTACCCTATGAATGTGGAAAGTGACTCTCGAAGCGGGCTTGTATTCAGTCTGATGGAAGGTCCTGAAAGCTGCTTTGGACAGAGTTTATGAAGGAACAGAAGGAAGGGGACTACAGTTATTATAACAACGAGTCAACTGAGAAACGGTCAGTGAGCTGTGGAAGGAAGGAAGCTGACGACTACACCTACTGCTACCCGTGCTTATGTTAAGGGTGAGAGTAGGGCGACGGGTGAGTGGTGACCAAAGGAAAGTGTGACCGAGGCGTTACAGCAACAATTGCTGCCTCCACTCTGCTTAACCGGACGCCGGGTCCGAAGCCTTGCTAGAACCTTCACGGCTAGTAGGAGAAAACCGGAATCCCTGCTGGACTTCAAGTCGCAGAGGGGCCCTATAGTGCTGATACGTAACCGGGGTCAGGGAGAACAGGAGTCTAGCGGGACGCAGATTATAAAGACTTAGTTCTTGCCAAAAGAAGGCTCCACCACAATGTCGGCCGGGCGTAGCTGTTCTATACAGAGTTGAACTTAGCTTCATGCAGGTTGGAAACTCACACACATTAAAGAGAAAGGAGGCCTTAAACCTACTCAGTGATTACCTGGATGTGCATCCTCCACCCTGAGCAGCTTCCCGGGACGTACCTACAAATACCACCAGTAAAGGTATGAAAAGAGACTGATTTGTGTGTGTCTGCCTTATTGCCTGCACCCTGCTCCGCCATATACTTTGAGGGATCCAGTCTCACCTGTGGGAGACTTAACATCTTGCTGCCAGTAACCATCCCCTCAGAAGATTAACCCTGCAGCGCTGGTCACCTTGATCAGAAACCACAGGTGGCGTCACGAACAATTACTACTATCCCCTGTAAATATCCCCCCTTTGTATGAGCGCCCAGGGCCACGGACCGAGCTGTGCTACTTGTGACATTCCCCATAGACTTCAACGGGCTCGGTGCCGAGTACCCCATAACCCTGGTGTTGTGCGACTCATCTTTGGCGTCACAAACAGGATACGAAGCTTACTAAATGTGAGTCCTGTGTGTTAAGGGTCTGCGGAACGCACCAAATATATAATGTAGAGAGGTGCGTTCGCAGCCCAGGGTCCACCGTGCAAGCGGAGCCTGCTGCTAGTAAAAATGGCGCGAGAAGCAAACTCTGTTATCCCGCAGAGTCGCTAACATAAACGCCGTAATGCGCTGTGGCAATAAGTGCGAACTCTGTTAATCCACAGAGCCGCAAGAAAGAGAGCCGCAGCGCTATATGGCGATGTGTGCGCACTCACTAGACACAACTGAGTCGCAAAGAAAACACGCTAGGGCGCTGTCTAGCGTAGAAAGCGAACCCTGTTACGTCACAGGGCCGCAGAGAAAAAGCACTGTGTCCTGTCAGGCACCCAGGTACACAGTTAAGTGCTAAGCGTACATAAAGCGTGATCATGTGCTAATGTCCTCGCGGGAGTAACCCGCAATCTATGAACGCCAGACCCTGAATACGGCAATCAAAACTCCTCACCGGTTATGCCGGTAATCTAGGGCATCTAGGACACCGACCCTGACCAGCTACCATACCAAACTCCTCACCGATTAAGTCGGTATTCTAGTGGCTTATTTCAGCCGGGTCCCTAACCACACATACGCATGATCACACTGGCGCATAGCATACAATGGTTGATATTAGCACATGGCGGCCCAGCCATGCTACCCTTTTATAGCAACAGCTACAGGACCTGCCAGAAACCAGGACCAATGAAATTTGTTCCCGAACATCAGTAATCGCAGGGCCTTCCTGGCGGACCAATAGGAGCCGCTGCAGTACCTGAGCATGTGACCCCTGATCTCCAATGAGAGATCTCACTCTGGGCATGCTCAGAAGGGAAAACGCAGGACTTTGTCCCAAAGACGTCTGCTCCAACACTGGCTATAATTGCAGATCCAGGAAAGGCAGAAGCAAGTCACTGCACAGTAGTGGAGTGGGCAAGACGCTTGGACCGACGTCTCTGCTGAGCAGGCTCCACTGCGGCCGGAGATGAATGGGAGACCGCAGCGGGACTGGTTCGAGACTCCCCTTGTGCAGCAGCGGAAACTCGAACCCTAACATTGCCCCCCCTTCTCTGGGCCTCGCTGCGTTCAAAGGCAGCGATGAGCTGCGGAGCGTGAACATGCTCGGCAGGCTCCCAAGACCTATCCTCAGGCCCATAGCCCCTCCAGTCCACCAAATAAAACTTTTTGCCCCGTACCACCTTACACCCTACGATGGCGTTCACCTCATGGTCATCCGTAGATGAACCCGATGTCTCGGCAGATGACTCAGAAAACCGGGACATGAGCACGGGTTTCAGGAGGGATACGTGAAAGGTGTCGGAGATACCCAGGCGTGGTGGAAGATCCAAACGGTATACCACAGGGTTAACCTGCTCGAGGACCTTGAAAGGACCCAGGTAGCGGGGTGCCAACTTAGTGGACTCAACTCGCAGCCTGATGTTATGGGCGGAGAGCCACACCAAGTCCCCAGGAGCAAATGTTGGAGCGGGGCGCCGATGTGCGTCGGCGGAGGACCTCATCCTCTCCTTGGATGCCTGAATGGCATCCTGGGTACGGGCCCAAATGTCCCGTGCCTCCACAGCCCAGTCTGCCACCCTGGAGTCGGCAGAAGACACAGGCATGGGCACCGGAACCCGCGGATGCTGACCGTAGTTTAGGAGGAATGGAGTCTGTCCGGTGGAATCAGCCACAGCATTGTTTAGTGCAAATTCAGACCATGGTAGCAAGGATGCCCAGTCATCCTGCCTGGCCGAGACAAAATGTCGTAGATAGGTGACCAAGGTCTGGTTGGCCCTCTCTACCAACCCATTCGTCTCAGGATGGTACGCTGAAGAGAGATTTAACTCAATACTGAGTAGACGACAAAGCTCTCCCAGAACCGAGACGCAAACTGGGGACCTCGGTCACTGACAATTTTGTCCGGCATGCCGTGTAGACGGAAGATGTGCCTAACGAACAACGCTGCCAGAGCCCGTGCAGAAGGTAACCGTGGTAGCGGCACCAAATGCACCATTTTGGAAAAATGGTCGGTGATTACCCAAATGATGGTGCAACCCCGAGACTTGGGCAGCCCACCACAAAGTCCATTCCAACCATCTCCCAGGGTCTGTCTGCCACCGGCAAAGGGTAAAGTAACCCAGCTGGCCGTTGTCGTGGAGACTTATTCTTGGCGCAGGAGACACACGCCCGAACGTAGTCCCCAACGTCACGGACCATATGCGGCCACCAGTATGTCCTCGCCAGCAATTCAGATGTCCTCTTTGCCCCAAAGTGTCCACCCACCCTGGACGAATGTGCCCAAGAGAGTACCTCCGGTCGCAAGTTGGTAGGTACAAAAGTCTTGCCCGGGGGCACAGACTCTAGCGAAACCGGGGCCACTGTTCTCAGGCTCTCTGTGGGGACAATAAGCCGAGGCTCCTCCACCTCCTCCTCAGAGGACACCACAGAGCGAGAGAGAGCGTCGGCACGAATGTTCTTCTCTCCCGAGAGGAAATGGAGTGTGAAATTAAACCGGGAGAAGAACAAGGACCATCTGGCCTGGCGAGAGTTAAGCCGCTGGGCTGTCTGCAGATACACCAAATTTTTGTGGTCGGTGAAGACTTGGAAGGGAAAGCGGGCCCCCTCCAACAGATGTCTCCATTCAGAGAAGGCCAACTTCATGGCTAGCAACTCCCTATCCCCGATGGAATAATTCCTCTCCGCTGATGTGAAGGTCTTAGAGAAGAAGAAGCAAGGATGCTTCCGACCTTGAGCATCCTTTTGGAAGAGGACTGCTCCAGTACCAACGGATGAGGCATCCACCTCCAATAAAAATGGCTTATCAACATTGGGGCGATGTAGGATGGGAGCGCTAACAAAATGAGACTTAATAGAAGTGAAAGCCTTGGAGACCTCTTCCGACCACAATTTGGGATTTGCTCCCTTCTTGGTGAGGGCTACCAAGGGAGCTACCAAGGTAGAGAAATGCGGAATGAACTGGCGATAGTAATTAATGAACCCCATAAAGCGCTGCACCGCTTTAAGAGAGTGGGGTTCCTGCCAGTCCATCACAGCCTGTAGTTTGGCCGGATCCATAGCCAATCCCTGGGTTGAGATGATATAACCAAGGAAAGGTAAAGACTTCAGCTCAAACATACATTTCTCTAACTTAGCATAAAGGGAATTAGCCCGTAAGAGGTCGAAGACTCTGCAGACATCTCTCCGGTGGGAGTCCATATCTGGAGAGAAGATGAGTATATCAGTCAGATAGACTACGACCGAGGTGGAGAGCATATCCCGGAAGATGTCATTGACAAAGTCTTGGAAAACGGCTGGGGCATTACAGAGCCCAAAGGGCATCACCAGATATTCGTAATGCCCATCCCTGGTATTAAAAGCCGTCTTCCATTCGTCCCCCTCACGGATGCGAATCAGGTTATAAGCACCGCGCAGATCTAGTTTAGTGAATACCCTTGCTCCCCGAAGCCTATCGAAGAGCTCAGAAATCAGGGGCAACGGGTACTTGTTTTTAACGGTGATGGCGTTAAGACCCCTGTAATCAATACACGGGCGTAATTCTCCGTTTTTCTTCTGCACGAAGAAGAATCCCGCCCCTGCCGGTGACACTGACTTCCTAATAAACCCTCTTGCCAGGTTCTCCTGAATATATTGCGACATGGCCTCTGTCTCAGGAAGAGAGAGGGGATAGACCCTTCCCCGAGGAGGTTCTGCGCCAGGCAAGAGGTCGATAGGACAGTCATAGGGGCGATGAGGCGGAAGAGTCTCCGCAGCCTTCTTGGAGAACACATCTGCATATGACCAGTAGCACTTGGGAAGTGGAGTAAGATCTGCGGGTAACTCAGTAGTGGTAACCTGAACACAACTCCTGACACATCTGCCTCTACATGCATTACTCCAACCCAGTATCCTACCCGAAGTCCACTCTATATGTGGGGAGTGGAAACGGAGCCAAGGTATACCTAGTAGGATCTCGTCTATTCCCTCGGGAAGGACGAGTAGGGAAATAAGTTCCTGATGGGAAGGAGATACTAACAATGCAAGTGGAACAGTCTGGTGTGTAATTTGTGAGGGCAATGTCGACCCACTCACTACCCGGACAGTCACTGATTTGTCAAGCGCCACCAGAGGTATTGCATGACGGCGAGCAAAGTTAGAGGACATGAAGTTCCCCTCTGCTCCTGAGTCCACGCAAAGGTCGGCGGGGAAAGTGGAAGTGCCTACAGTGATTGTCCCTTTAAATGTCATCTTGGAGGAAAATGCCGCTGTCTCTAGTGAACCTCCTCCCAGGGCCACTAGACGCGATCGGTTCCCCGATCGCTGTGGACATTTGTTGGCATAGTGTCCTGTCTGCTGACAAAGGTTACAGACCACGGATACTCGGACGGTCCGAGACTTAGGTCCTGCATGAGGAACCTCTGTGGCCTTTTGGGGTTCGGACGCCAGATCGGGAGATTCGAGAGGTTTGGCAAAGGTGGGAGCCAACCGAATTCTCTGCCTACACTGGGCCCGCTCCAACCTCCGCTCGTGAAAACGGAGGTCAATGCGGGTAGATATGGAGATAAGCTTCTCCAGTGTGGCGGGAATCTCCCTGGTAGCCAAAGCGTCTTTAACATGGTCAGCCAGACCTCGCCAGTAAACTGGAATAAGAACTTTATCTGACCAGTCTAGCTCTGAGGCCAGAGTCCGAAACTGGACGGAAAACTGACTGACCAAAGATGAACCCTGTGCCAATGCCAGCAGTTGAAGTGCCGTATCGTGGGTGACCTGAGGTCCTAAAAAGACCTTTTTAAGAGCCTCCAAGAAACGAGGAGCACTCCGCACCACACGATCGTCGCGCTCCCACAGCGGCGTTGCCCACTCCAATGCTCTGCCCGAGAGTAGAGAGAGTACAAAACCCACTTGTGCCCGATCCGTGGGGAAACGTGCAGCCAGAAGCTCGAGCTGTATAGAGCACTGACTCACGAATCCCCGACATTGCTTGCTGTCACCGGCAAACTTGTCAGGAAGCGGGAGGTGGGATAATGTAGGGGCAGAGGTGGCAGAAGACAAACTGGCTGCAGCCACGCTAGCAGCCTGAACAGCGACTGCGGTAACATCCACAGCTGAGGTTGTGCGCTCAAGAGCCGCCAACCTACCCTCCAGCTGCTGGATGTACTGCGATAGACGCTGGTCATCCGCCATTTTACTAGCCAGACCCTGGCGCTAATATTATGTTAAGGGTTTGCGGAACGCACCAAATATATAATGTAGAGAGGTGCGTTCGCAGCCCGGGGTCCACCGTGCAAGCGGAGCCTGCTGCTAGTAAAAATGGCGCAAGAAGCAAACTATGTTATCCCGCAGAGTCGCTAACATAAACGCCGTAACGCGCTGTGGCAATAAGTGCGAACTCTGTTAATCCACAGAGCCGCAAGAAAGAGAGCCGCAGCGCTATATGGCGATGTGTGCGCACTCACTAGACACAACTGAGTCGCAAAGAAAACACGCTAGGGCGCTGTCTAGCATAGAAAGCGAACCCTGTTATGTCACAGGGCCGCAGAGAAAAAGCAGTGTGTCCTGTCAGGCACCCAGGTACACAGTTAAGTGCTAAGCGTACATAAAGCGTGATCATGTGCTAATGTCCTCGCGGGAGTAACCCGCAATCTATGGCGTCTGAACGCCAGACCCAGAATACGGCAATCAAAACTCCTCACCGGTTATGCCGGTAATCTAGGGCATCTAGGACACCGACCCTGACCAGCTACCATACCAAACTCCTCACCGATTAAGTCGGTATTCTAGTGGCTTATTTCAGCCGGGTCCCTAACCACACATACGCATGATCACACTGGCGCATAGCATACAATGGTTGATATTAGCGCATGGCGGCCCAGCCATGCTACCCTTTTATAGCAACAGCTACAGGACCTGCCAGAAACCAGGACCAATGAAACTTGTTCCCGAACATCAGTAATCGCAGGGCCTTCCTGGCGGACCAATAGGAGCCGCTGCAGTACCTGAGCATGTGACCCCTGATCTCCAATGAGAGATCTCACTCTGGGCATGCTCAGAAGGGAAAACGCAGGACTTTGTCCCAAAGACATCTGCTCCAACACTGGCTATAATAACAGATCCAGGAAAGGCAGCAGCAAGTCACTGCACAGTAGTGGAGTGGGCAAGACGCTTGGACCGACGTCTCTGCTGAGCAGGCTCCACTGCAGCCAGAGATGAATGGGAGACCGCAGCGGGACTGGTTCGAGACTCCCCTTGTGCAGCAGGGGGAACTCGAACCCTAACACTGTGTTGCCTGGAATTGGACTGTTTTTGTGAAAAAGACTGTGTTGCTGTTATTTGATTTTTGGCGCCATTTTGCCGCCATATTCACGCCCTGAGGCGCTGGTGAAGAAGGTGAGCGTGCCTTCGTGGGCGTACCCCCCCCGTGGCGCGAAACCCATGGGCGCCCTGTCTAAATGCTATTACAATGTGAGAGCCTGCCCCACTGCAAGAGAGATCCGCCTTCTCTTCATCCTCTATGCTAAGAAGAGAAAGCGAAAGTCCCGCCTCCACGGAAGAGACCAGATTGTTCCAGATGGGAAAGACAGTCTGGCCTGGAGTGAGATGGTGGAAGGACAGGAGACGCTGTGTGGAGGAACGGCGGTGCGCAGACCCCGTTCCCCTGAAGAGCTACTGCCTGTGCCTGAGCCGTCCCCAGGTCGGGAGACCGACCAAACAATGCAGAAAGTGGAGGAGGTGGATGCGGTGCTAAGGGACATGGCCCGGCACCGTGAAGAGATGGAAGCGATGGAGAAAAGCTGGCGTGCCCTGAAACAGCGGCTGCTGTGGGACGCGACGCTCTCCCCCCTGGATGCGCAGATGTCACCTGCGCCACCACTGCAAGCGGCTGATGAAAAACCGGAGGTCGGCTCCAAAAGTGCTGATCCTGACTCCGCAGGGGACGCGGCGGGAGGGAAGGAGGCTGAGGAGGCCCTGCCTGCACCGGAGTGCCAGCCAGGCCTGGAGGCCGCAGCGGAATGCAGTCCCCCGGTAGGGACGCCGGAGGAGACCCAGCCGTCCGTGATGGAGATCGATTGGGAGGAGATGGAGTACCTGGACGACATAGAATACGCTGCCCAGCTGGAGAACGAGTGGCGACGCCGTGAGCAGGAGCAGCGGCGGTCGCAGGAGCAGAGAGAGGCGCGGCAGCTTCGCCAGAGGTACCGGGAAAAGGATCTCGCTGACAAGGAAAACGTCAGGAGAGATAAAGGTACGCTCCGGGAACCGCGGCGCCAGGGGACCATTAGAGACTTTAAACTCCAGGGAGGCTGGGGGTTCATCCATGAGCCAGGCCTGTACCAGGAGGTATTTGTCAACCGCAGGGATGTGGAGTCTCACCTGCCAGAGGGACACCCGGGAAGGGATCTCTTAATAGGGGATATTGTCACCTACACGCGACACTGGGGTCTTAAGGGGTGGTATGCCCTGAATGTCTCCCGTGTCAGCGACCCCGTCCCTGAAGCCGGCAATGTACCCCGCGTCTCAGTGTCCCAAGTCACAACCCCATCAGCGCCAGGCCGCGCACCTGCATCGTGCCCTGCATCGTATACTGCATCCTACTCTGCATCGCAAAAGCCTTGTGCGTTTCCAACTGAGCCACTGCGCGCACCTGCTTCCTGTCCAGCATCTTATTCTGCAACGCAACCAGCCAGTGCGTCTCCAATTAAGCCACTGTGCAAATCTGCGTCATCATTGGAAGACCTGTACTTAGAAGAGGCACCTGTAAGGCCTCCAGCAAGTCGCAAAGCAAATCGCAAAAGTGAAACAAGGACTGTGGCTACCCAGACACAGGTAGCAGGACATGATCTATTTGTGATGCGTTCCAGAGCGCACTGCATACTTCCAGCCCCAGGTATGGAAGAAGTCATCGCAATTTACAAAGAAGAACAGTAGGACCCAGACAGGGTTTACTGCATCTGTACAAAGTTAAAGAAGATTTGCACTTTATTGAATATTGATAATATGTGATAATGTTTGCATAATTTGAAGTAGTATACCCCAGTTGGGTAATGTGAAGTATATTGTGTATAATGAGAAATGTTCTTATGCCAAGGACTGCGTGGCTGAGGACTTTGCCAGCCCCAAAACTTTAGATGTAAATACTTAGCACTTCGGTGCCCCATTTTGGTTTACATAAAGCCATTCTACCTCTGAAGAAAAACCCGTATGGTGTGGCCTTGAGTGAGGTCTGCAGCAAGGAAGTCCTGCAGCCCACCCAGGACCACCGTGGGAGGTTTTTGGTGCGGGTCCTCCACAAGAATATTGTATTTATTGTGAAAAGTATTTTGATATTTTTCTATTTTGCAATTTGTACACAATGTAACGTTAAAGTGTCCTTACCTCCCACAAGGGATGAGTTATGTTGTTAATGTTATTATAAAAATTGTTTTTCTTTTTCAGCCCGGGAGTGCTGACGATAACTAGGGGGGATGTGTGGCCCAGCTGCGCTTGGTACACATGTTCCCAGGAGAGTGCACAAAAAGGTAATCACAAAACCTGATATTCATTCACACTCACACTTCCCAACAGTGCCACTAGAGGGAACCTTAGACTATTTAAGGGTGTGAGAGACGTAGCGGTAGTTCTGTGGTGTTCAGTTACTCTTGGGTGATTCAGGAGTGAGTCATTCTAGCCAGACAGACGGAGATTTCCTGTCAGATGAGACAGAGGACAAAAGATTGCAAGCTGTTACCTCAGAACAGACTGACTGTTAGTACCCTATGAATGTGGAAAGTGACTCTCGAAGCGGGCTTCTATTCAGTCTGATGGAAGGTCCTGAAAGCTGCTTTGGACAGAGTTTATGAAGGAACAGAAAGAAGGGGACTACAGTTATTATAACAACGAGTCAACTGAGAAACGGTCAGTTAGCTGTGGAAGGAAGGAAGCTGACGACTACACCTACTGCTACCCGTGCTTATGTTAAGGGTGAGAGTAGGGCGACGGGCGAGTGGTGACCAAAGGAAAGTGTGACCGAGGCGTTACAGCAACAATTGCTGCCTCCACTCTGCTTAACCGGACGCCGGGTCCGAAGCCTTGCTAGAACCTTCACGGCTAGTAGGAGAAAACCGGAATCCCTGCTGGACTTCAAGTCACAGAGGGGCCCTATAGTGCTGATACGTAACCGGGGTCAGGGAGAACAGGAGTCTAGCGGGACGCTGCATATAAAGACTTAGTTCTTGCCAAAAGAAGGCTCCACCACAATGTCGGCCGGGCTTAGCTGTTCTATACAGAGTTGAACTTAGCTTCATGCAGGTTGGAAACTCACACACATTAAAGAGAAAGGAGGCCTTAAACCTACTCAGTGATTACCTGGATGTGCATCCTCCACCCTGAGCAGCTTCCTGGGACGTACCTACAAATACCACCAGTAAAGGTATGAAAAGAGACTGATTTGTGTGTGTCTGCCTTATTGCCTGCACCCTGCACCGCCATATACTTTGAGGGATCCAGTCTCGCCTGTGGGAGACTTAACATCTTGCTGCCAGTAACCATCCCCTCAGAAGATTAACCCTGCAGCGCTGGTCACCTTGATCAGAAACCACAGGTGGCATCACGAACAATTACTACTATCCCCTGTAAATATCCCCCCTTTGTATGAGCGCCCAGGGCCACGGACCGAGCTGTGCTACTTGTGACATTCCCCATAGACTTCAACGGGCTCGGTGCCGAGTACCCCATAACCCTGGTGTTGTGCGACTCAGGCCCACTGAGACTCTTTCGCCCGGGGGCCCATAAAAACCTGGAGCCGGCCCTGTCTAGGCCATCACCACTACCACCACCATCACCATCACCCACTCAGTCCGACATGTCCACCGCTAGTTCCACCATATGCAGCTCTCAAGTCCAGCTCACCCTAGCAGAGACTCTGAGTAGGACTGTAGGCGTTCGACCCTCCTCCTCCAGAAGCGAAAGCTTGTCGACAGAGCGCAGTCGCACGAGCACTCCATCCGCAGCTGCCAGTGTTGCACACGAGGTGTCCCACTATCGAACAGCTAGTGGTAAGCATCAGCAGGCTGTTTTAAAGATGATGTCTTTAGGTGACAACAGACACACCGCAGAGGTACTGGCAGACTACTTGCAGCGAGAAACTAAGTCATGGCTGGGAAGTCTACATCTTGAGCCAGACAAGGTAGTCAGTGATAACGGACGTAATTTTGTGGCGGGCATAGCCCTGGCAAAACTCAGACACACACTGTTAGGGTCTGTGGAACGCACCAAATATATGATGTGGAGAGGTGCGTTCGCAGCCCGGGGTCCACCGTGCAGGCGGAGCCTGCTGCTAGTAAAATGGCACCAGAAGCGAACTCTGTTATCCCGCAGAGTCGCCAAAATAAACGCCGTAACGCGCTGTGGCAATATGTGCGAACTCTGTTAATCCACAGAGCCGCTAGAAGGAGTGCCGCAGCGCTATATGGCGATGTGTGCGAACTCACTTAACACAACTGAGTCACAAAATAAACACGCTAGGGCGCTGTCTAGCGTTGAAAGCGTACCCTGTCACATCACAGAGCTGCTGAGACAAACTTCTGTGTCCTGTCAGGCACCCAGGTACACAGTTAACTGCTAAGCGAACATAGAACGTGATCATGCGCTAATGTCCTCGCGGGAGTCACCCGCAATCTATGGCGTCTGAACGCCAGACCCTGAATACGGCAATCAAACTCCTCACCGGTTATGCCGGTAATCTAGGGCATCTAGGACACTGACCCTGACCAGCTAGCATACCAAACTCCTCACTGATTAAGTCAGTATTCTAGGGGCTTATTTCAGCCGGGCCCTAACCACACACACGCATGACCACACTGGCGCATAGCATATAAAGATTGATATTAGCACATGGCGGCCCAGCCATGCTACCCTTTTATAGTAACAGCTACAGGACCTGCCAGAAACAAGGACAAATGAAACTTGTTCCAGAACACCAGTAGTCACAGGACCTTCCTGGCGGACCAATAGGAGCTGCTGCAGTACCTGAGCATGTGACCCCTGATCTCCAATGAGAGATCTCACTCTGGGCATGCTCAGAAGGGGAAAGCAAGGACTTTGTCCTAAAGACGTCTGCTCGCTGCTAACCAGTACTGGCCACAATAGCAGAGCCTGGAGGAGCAGCAGTAATCCTCTGCACACTGCCAGACTGGGCGAGACGCTGGGACTGACGTCTAAGCTGAGCAGACTCCACTGCGGACAGAGACGAATGGGGGACCACAGCGTGACTGGTTCGAGACTCCCCCTGTGCAGAAGCGGGAACTCGACCCCTAACACACACCTTGCCTGGCTCACACCTTGAACCTGGTGGTGCAGTGCTTCATAAATAATTATCCGGAGTTACCAGCCCTGCTCCATAAGATGCAAAGACTGTGCTCACTCACCTGTAGATTCCAGTCATATGCAGAGGCTGCAGCGATTGCTCCACCTCCCCAAGCACTGCCTAATCATAGATGTTGCAACAAGGTGGATTTCCACCATGCACATAGTTGAGAGGCTGTTCGAACAGAGGCATGCTGTAATGCATTTGTGGAAGATACGCAGGCAGTTTGAGGGCAGACAACGAGTTGTGGGGTGTGCAGTGGTAAAAGCTGAAAGACCTCTATAAAGTCCTTCAGTGTTTTGAGGAATGCACATGGCTGGTAAGCGCAGACGACACCATCATAAGCATGAGCATCCCACTTATGCGTCTGCTCATTAAAACTTTGACGCACATTAAAATTCAGGCGTCTGCAGCGGAGGAGGAGGAGGGAAGCCTTCATGACAGCCAGGCATTGTCTGCTCAGGGAAGAGTCCTGGACGAGGTAAAGGAAGATGAGGGGGATAATTATTTTGTGGAGGAGGATGCTTCTCAGGGGGCAAGAGAAAATGTTGGCTTGCTAAGGTCAGGTACAGGGTTTGTGCGTGACTGGAGGGATGTGGATTTGGCAGAAAGTGCTCCTCCACCCACCACTGGCAGTGCATCATTGCCACCTGGAAGATTGGCCCACATGTGTGATTATCTCTTGCGGATCCTAAAAAGGGACCCCCGCATTACCAAAATCATGAAGGATGACGACTACTGGTTGGCCAGCATCCTCGATCCACGCTATAAAGGCAAATTACAGAACATCATGCCACAGGAGAACCTACAGCTAATATTGGCAAACAAACAAGCAACTCTGGTAAACCGTTTGTTAGAGGCATTCCCAGCACACAGTGCTGATCCTGACTCCGCAGGGGACGCGGCGGGAGGGAAGGAGGCTGAGGAGGCCCTGCCCGCACCGGAGTGCCAGCCAGGCCTGGAGGCCGCAGCGGAATGCAGTCCCCCGGTAGGGACGCCGGAGGAGACCCAGCCGTCCGTGATGGAGATCGATTGGGAGGAGATGGAGTACCTGGACGACATAGAATACGCTGCCCAGCTGGAGAACGAGTGACGACGCTGTGAGCAGGAGCAGCGGCGGCCGCAGGAGCAGAGAGAGGCGCGGCAGCTTCGCCAGAGGTACCGGGAAAAGGATCTCGCTGACAAGGAAAACGTCAGGAGAGATAAAGGTACGCTCCGGGAACCGCGGCGCCAGGGGGCCATTAGAGACTTTAAACTCCGGGGAGGCTGGGGGTTCATCCATGAGCCAGGCCTGTACCAGGAGGTATTTGTCAACCGCAGGGATGTGGAGTCTCACCTGCCAGAGGGACACCCGGGAAGGGATCTCTTAATAGGGGATATTGTCACCTACACGCGACACTGGGGTCTTAAGGGGTGGTATGCCCTGAATGTCTCCCATGTCAGCGACCCCGTCCCTGAAGCCGGCAATGTACCCCGCGTCTCAGTGTCCCAAGTCACAACCCCATCAGCGCCAGGCCGCGCACCTGCATCGTGCCCTGCATCGTATACTGCATCCTACTCTGCATCGCAAAAGCCTTGTGCGTTTCCAACTGAGCCACTGCGCGCACCTGCTTCCTGTCCAGCATCTTATTCTGCAACGCAACCAGCCAGTGCGTCTCCAATTAAGCCACTGTGCAAATCTGCATCATCATTGGAAGACCTGTACTTAGAAGAGGCACCTGTAAGGCCTCCAGCAAGTCGCAAAGCAAATCGCAAAAGTGAAACAAGGACTGTGGCTACCCAGACACAGGTAGCAGGACATGATCTATTTGTGATGCGTTCCAGAGCGCACTGCATACTTCCAGCCCCAGGTATGGAAGAAGTCATCGCAATTTACAAAGAAGAACAGTAGGACCCAGACAGGGTTTACTGCATCTGTACAAAGTTAAAGAAGATTTGCACTTTATTGAATATTGATAATATGTGATAATGTTTGCATAATTTGAAGTAGTATACCCCAGTTGGGTAATGTGAAGTATATTGTGTATAATGAGAAATGTTCTTATGCCAAGGACTGCGTGGCTGAGGACTTTGCCAGCCCCAAAACTTTAGATGTAAATAGTTAGCACTTCGGTGCCCCATTTTGGTTTTACATAAAGCCATTCTACCTCTGAAAAAAACCCGTATGGTGTGGCCTTGAGTGAGGTCTGCAGCAAGGAAGTCCTGCAGCCCACCCAGGACCACCGTGGGAGGTTTTTGGTGCGGGTCCTCCACAAGAATATTGTATTTATTGTGAAAAGTATTTTGATATTTTTCTATTTTGCAATTTGTACACAATGTAACGTTAAAGTGTCCTTACCTTCCACAAGGGATGAGTTATGTTGTTAATGTTATTATAAAAATTGTTTTTCTTTTTCAGCCCGGGAGTGCTGACGATAACTAGGGGGGGATGTGTGGCCCAGCTGCGCTTGGTACACATGTTCCCAGGAGAGTGCACAAAAAGGTAATCACAAAACCTGATATTCATTCACACTCACACTTCCCAACAGTGCCACTAGAGGGAACCTTAGACTATTTAAGGGTGTGAGAGACGTAGCAGTAGTTCTGTGGTGTTCAGTTACTCTTGGGTGATTCAGGAGTGAGTCATTCTAGCCAGACAGACGGAGATTTCCTGTCAGATGAGACAGAGGACAAAAGATTGCAAGCTGTTACCTCAGAACAGACTGACTGTTAGTACCCTATGAATGTGGAAAGTGACTCTCGAAGCGGGCTTGTATTCAGTCTGATGGAAGGTCCTGAAAGCTGCTTTGGACAGAGTTTATGAAGGAACAGAAGGAAGGGGACTACAGTTATTATAACAACGAGTCAACTGAGAAACGGTCAGTTAGCTGTGGAAGGAAGGAAGCTGACGACTACACCTACTGCTACCCGTGCTTATGTTAAGGGTGAGAGTAGGGCGACGGGCGAGTGGTGACCAAAGGAAAGTGTGACCGAGGCGTTACAGCAACAATTGCTGCCTCCACTCTGCTTAACCGGACGCCGGATCCGAAGCCTTGCTAGAACCTTCACGGCTAGTAGGAGAAAACCGGAATCCCTGCTGGACTTCAAGTCGCAGAGGGGCCCTATAGTGCTGATACGTAACCGGGGTCAGGGAGAACAGGAGTCTAGCGGGACGCTGCATATAAAGACTTAGTTCTTGCCAAAAGAAGGCTCCACCACAATGTCGGCCGGGCTTAGCTGTTCTATACAGAGTTGAACTTAGCTTCATGCAGGTTGGAAACTCACACACATTAAAGAGAAAGGAGGCCTTAAACCTACTCAGTGATTACCTGGATGTGCATCCTCCACCCTGAGCAGCTTCCTGGGACGTACCTACAAATACCACCAGTAAAGGTATGAAAAGAGACTGATTTGTGTGTGTCTGCCTTATTGCCTGCACCCTGCACCGCCATATACTTTGAGGGATCCAGTCTCGCCTGTGGGAGACTTAACATCTTGCTGCCAGTAACCATCCCCTCAGAAGATTAACCCTGCAGCGCTGGTCACCTTGATCAGAAACCACAGGTGGCATCACGAACAATTACTACTATCCCCTGTAAATATCCCCCCTTTGTATGAGCGCCCAGGGCCACGGACCGAGCTGTGCTACTTGTGACATTCCCCATAGACTTCAACGGGCTCGGTGCCGAGTACCCCATAACCCTGGTGTTGTGCGACTCAGGCCCACTGAGACTCTTTCGCCCGGGGGCCCATAAAAACCTGGAGCCGGCCCTGTCTAGGCCATCACCACTACCACCACCATCACCCACTCAGTCCGACATGTCCACCGCTAGTTCCACCATATGCAGCTCTCAAGTCCAGCTCACCCTAGCAGAGACTCTGAGTAGGACTGTAGGCGTTCGACCCTCCTCCTCCAGAAGCGAAAGCTTGTCGACAGAGCGCAGTCGCACGAGCACTCCATCCGCAGCTGCCAGTGTTGCACACGAGGTGTCCCACTATCGAACAGCTAGTGGTAAGCATCAGCAGGCTGTTTTAAAGATGATGTCTTTAGGTGACAACAGACACACCGCAGAGGTACTGGCAGACTACTTGCAGCGAGAAACTAAGTCATGGCTGGGAAGTCTACATCTTGAGCCAGACAAGGTAGTCAGTGATAACGGACGTAATTTTGTGGCGGGCATAGCCCTGGCAAAACTCAGACACACACTGTTAGGGTCTGTGGAACGCACCAAATATATGATGTGGAGAGGTGCGTTCGCAGCCCGGGGTCCACCGTGCAGGCGGAGCCTGCTGCTAGTAAAATGGCACAAGAAGCGAACTCTGTTATCCCGCAGAGTCGCCAAAATAAACGCCGTAACGCGCTGTGGCAATATGTGCGAACTCTGTTAATCCACAGAGCCGCTAGAAGGAGTGCAGTAGCGCTATATGGCAATGTGTGCGAACTCACTTAACACAACTGAGTCACAAAATAAACACGCTAGGGCGCTGTCTAGCGTTGAAAGCGTACCCTGTCACATCACAGAGATGCTGAGACAAACTTCTGTGTCCTGTCAGGCACCCAGGTACACAGTTAACTGCTAAGCGAACATAGAACGTGATCATGCGCTAATGTCCTCGCGGGAGTCACCCGCAATCTATGGCGTCTGAACGCCAGACCCTGAATACGGCAATCAAACTCCTCACCGGTTATGCCGGTAATCTAGGGCATCTAGGACACTGACCCTGACCAGCTAGCATACCAAACTCCTCACTGATTAAGTCAGTATTCTAGGGGCTTATTTCAGCCGGGCCCTAACCACACACACGCATGACCACACTGGCGCATAGCATATAAAGATTGATATTAGCACATGGCGGCCCAGCCATGCTACCCTTTTATAGTAACAGCTACAGGACCTGCCAGAAACAAGGACAAATTAAACTTGTTCCAGAACACCAGTAGTCACAGGACCTTCCTGGCGGACCAATAGGAGCTGCTGCAGTACCTGAGCATGTGACCCCTGATCTCCAATGAGAGATCTCACTCTGGGCATGCTCAGAAGGGGAAAGCAAGGACTTTGTCCTAAAGACGTCTGCTCGCTGCTAACCAGTACTGGCCACAATAGCAGAGCCTGGAGGAGCAGCAGTAATCCTCTGCACACTGCCAGACTGGGCGAGACGCTGGGACTGACGTCTAAGCTGAGCAGACTCCACTGCGGACAGAGACGAATGGGGGACCGCAGCGTGACTGGTTCGAGACTCCCCCTGTGCAGAAGCGGGAACTCGACCCCTAACACACCTTGCCTGGCTCACACCTTGAACCTGGTGGTGCAGTGCTTCATAAATAATTATCCAGAGTTACCAGCCCTGCTCCATAAGGTGCAAAGACTGTGCTCGCTCACCTGTAGATTCCAGTCCTATGCAGAGGCTGCAGCGATTGCTCCACCTCCCCAAGCACTGCCTAATCATAGATGTTGCAACAAGGTGGATTTCCACCATGCACATAGTTGAGAGGCTGTTCGAACAGAGGCATGCTGTAATGCATTTGTGGGAAGATACGCAGGCAGTTTGAGGGCAGACAACGAGTTGTGGGGTGTGCAGTGGTAAAAGCTGAAAGACCTCTATAAAGTCCTTCAGTGTTTTGAGGAATGCACATGGCTGGTAAGCGCAGACGACACCATCATAAGCATGAGCATCCCACTTATGCGTCTGCTCATTAAAACTTTGACGCACATTAAAATTCAGGCGTCTGCAGCGGAGGAGGAGGAGGGAAGCCTTCATGACAGCCAGGCATTGTCTGCTCAGGGAAGAGTCCTGGACGAGGTAAAGGAAGATGAGGGGGATAATTATTTTGTGGAGGAGGATGCTTCTCAGGGGGCAAGAGAAAATGTTGGCTTGCTAAGGTCAGGTACAGGGTTTGTGCGTGACTGGAGGGATGTGGATTTGGCAGAAAGTGCTCCTCCACCCACCACTGGCAGTGCATCATTGCCACCTGGAAGATTGGCCCACATGTGTGATTATCTCTTGCGGATCCTAAAAAGGGACCCCCGCATTACCAAAATCATGAAGGATGACGACTACTGGTTGGCCAGCATCCTCGATCCACGCTATAAAGGCAAATTACAGAACATCATGCCACAGGAGAACCTACAGCTAATATTGGCAAACAAACAAGCAACTCTGGTAAACCGTTTGTTAGAGGCATTCCCAGCACACAGTGCTGATCCTGACTCCGCAGGGGACGCGGCGGGAGAGAAGGAGGCTGAGGAGGCCCTGCCCGCACCGGAGTGCCAGCCAGGCCTGGAGGCCGCAGCGGAATGCAGTCCCCCGGTAGGGACGCCGGAGGAGACCCAGCCGTCCGTGATGGAGATCGATTGGGAGGAGATGGAGTACCTGGACGACATAGAATACGCTGCCCAGCTGGAGAACGAGTGACGACGCTGTGAGCAGGAGCAGCGGCGGCCGCAGGAGCAGAGAGAGGCGCGGCAGCTTCGCCAGAGGTACCGGGAAAAGGATCTCGCTGACAAGGAAAACGTCAGGAGAGATAAAGGTACGCTCCGGGAACCGCGGCGCCAGGGGGCCATTAGAGACTTTAAACTCCGGGGAGGCTGGGGTTTCATCCATGAGCCAGGCCTGTACCAGGAGGTATTTGTCAACCGCAGGGATGTGGAGTCTCACCTGCCAGAGGGACACCCGGGAAGGGATCTCTTAATAGGGGATATTGTCACCTACACGCGACACTGGGGTCTTAAGGGGTGGTATGCCCTGAATGTCTCCCATGTCAGCGACCCCGTCCCTGAAGCCGGCAATGTACCCCGCATCTCAGTGTCCCAAGTCACAACCCCATCAGCGCCAGGCCGCGCACCTGCATCGTGCCCTGCATCGTATACTGCATCCTACTCTGCATCGCAAAAGCCTTGTGCGTTTCCAACTGAGCCACTGCGCGCACCTGCTTCCTGTCCAGCATCTTATTCTGCAACGCAACCAGCCAGTGCGTCTCCAATTAAGCCATTGTGCAAATCTGCATCATCATTGGAAGACCTGTACTTAGAAGAGGCACCTGTAAGGCCTCCAGCAAGTCGCAAAGCAAATCGCAAAAGTGAAACAAGGACTGTGGCTACCCAGACACAGGTAGCAGGACATGATCTATTTGTGATGCGTTCCAGAGCGCACTGCATACTTCCAGCCCCAGGTATGGAAAAAGTCATCGCAATTTACAAAGAAGAACAGTAGGACCCAGACAGGGTTTACTGCATCTGTACAAAGTTAAAGATGATTTGCACTTTATTGAATATTGATAATATGTGATAATGTTTGCATAATTTGAAGTAGTATACCCCAGTTGGGTAATGTGAAGTATATTGTGTATAATGAGAAATGTTCTTATGCCAAGGACTGCGTGGCTGAGGACTTTGCCAGCCCCAAAACTTTAGATGTAAATAGTTAGCACTTCGGTGCCCCATTTTGGTTTTACATAAAGCCATTCTACCTCTGAAGAAAAACCCGTATGGTGTGGCCTTGAGTGAGGTCTGCAGCAAGGAAGTCCTGCAGCCCACCCAGGACCACCGTGGGAGGTTTTTGGTGCGGGTCCTCCACAAGAATATTGTATTTATTGTGAAAAGTATTTTGATATTTTTCTATTTTGCAATTTGTACACAATGTAACGTTAAAGTGTCCTTACCTTCCACAAGGGATGAGTTATTTTGTTAATGTTATTATAAAAATTGTTTTTCTTTTTCAGCCCGGGAGTGCTGACGATAACTAGGGGGGGATGTGTGGCCCAGCTGCGCTTGGTACACATGTTCCCAGGAGAGTGCACAAAAAGGTAATCACAAAACCTGATATTCATTCACACTCACACTTCCCAACAGTGCCACTAGAGGGAACCTTAGACTATTTAAGGGTGTGAGAGACGTAGCAGTAGTTCTGTGGTGTTCAGTTACTCTTGGGTGATTCAGGAGTGAGTCATTCTAGCCAGACAGACGGAGATTTCCTGTCAGATGAGACAGAGGACAAAAGATTGCAAGCTGTTACCTCAGAACAGACTGACTGTTAGTACCCTATGAATGTGGAAAGTGACTCTCGAAGCGGGCTTGTATTCAGTCTGATGGAAGGTCCTGAAAGCTGCTTTGGACAGAGTTTATGAAGGAACAGAAGGAAGGGGACTACAGTTATTATAACAACGAGTCAACTGAGAAACGGTCAGTTAGCTGTGGAAGGAAGGAAGCTGACGACTACACCTACTGCTACCCGTGCTTATGTTAAGGGTGAGAGTAGGGCGACGGGCGAGTGGTGACCAAAGGAAAGTGTGACCGAGGCGTTACAGCAACAATTGCTGCCTCCACTCTGCTTAACCGGACGCCGGATCCGAAGCCTTGCTAGAACCTTCACGGCTAGTAGGAGAAAACCGGAATCCCTGCTGGACTTCAAGTCGCAGAGGGGCCCTATAGTGCTGATACGTAACCGGGGTCAGGGAGAACAGGAGTCTAGCGGGACGCTGCATATAAAGACTTAGTTCTTGCCAAAAGAAGGCTCCACCACAATGTCGGCCGGGCTTAGCTGTTCTATACAGAGTTGAACTTAGCTTCATGCAGGTTGGAAACTCACACACATTAACCCCTTACTGCCATCGGACGTACTATCCTGTCCATGGTACCTGGGCCCGTATGACCGGGGACGGGATAGTACGTCCAGCCCTTTAATGCGACATTGCGACTTAAGTCGCAATGATCGCATTAAAATTCCGACGCCATCTTACCTCAGGAGAGATGGCGCCGGCATCCCGGGGTCTGTCACCGCCCACCCTCACTCCCGATCGCTGTGATTGGCTGTTCAATTCTGAACAGCCAATCGCAGCCTTTCTCACTGTTTCAGCCAATCCGATGGGCTGAAACAGTGAGATCCCAGGCTAGAATCGAGTACCGATGTACTCGATCCTAGGCCTGGGCATAGAAAGGAGCAGACCCCCCTGGATTGGCGCGATCGCCGATCACATCGATCGCGCCAATCGCAGGGCACAGCCGCGGTGTATCCGCGCTGTGCCCTGCCTGTACCTGCCTGGATCGGTGCAGTAATAGCACCGATCCTAGGCCGGAGCCTAGGACAGGCCCAGTAGGGCCTGCAGCTGCTGATTGGCGCGATCGATGTCATCGACGATCGCGCCAATCACAGGGCACAGCAGCGGTGTGACCGCTCTGTGCCCTGCTTCCTGACCTGCCGGTGACCTGCCTAGGAATCGGAGCAGTGAGCTCCGATTACTAGGCCGGTGCCTAGCAACCGGCAAAACAAGGGTCTCCTCTGATTGGTGGGATCGATGTGATCATCGATCCCACCAATGACAGGTCACAGCAGCGATGTGACCACTCTGTGACCTGTCTGCAAACTGGATCTGACCTGTCTGACCGCACTGCAGGGGTCCTCACACTTGCTGAGGATTCCTGCAGTGCGGTCACACGCCAGATCTCCTCCTGTGCTGGGCCTTGTGGTGCCACAGTAGCCTGTGACACCACAACTCCTGCTGAAGAAAGAAGAGAGAAGAAAGAAGAGAGACTACAAACGTGAGTTTTTGAGCCCCGATCCCTGCCCGATCCACCCCAATCCCCCCATTCCCCCCTCCCCCTTCCCTTTCCCCCTCTTTTTACCCCCCCTTTGCACACATTTAGCAGCCGCCGAGCGTTGATTGGTGACGCAGTTCACCGATCAACACTCGTGCTCGTTTTTCTTTTGCACCCCCTCCGTGCGCACTTCCAGCAGCAGCGGAACTTTGATAAGTGACACCAGTCACTTATCAGAGCTCGTTCCTGCAGTTTTTTTTTTTTTTTTCACTCCCCTTTCCGCCACTCCTGTGCGCACTTCCAGCAGCCGCGGAACTTTGATAAGTGACACCAGTCACTTATCAGAACTCGTTCCTGCAGGTTTTTTTTTTTTTTTTCACCCCACTTTCCGCCACTCCCGTGCGCACATCTAGCAGCCGCGGAACTTTGATAAGTGACACCAGTCACTTATCAGAGCTCGTTCCTGCAGTTTTTTTTTTTCACACCACTTTCCGCCACTCCCGTGCGCACATCTAGCAGCCGCGGAACTTTGATAAGTGACACCGTCACTTATCAGAGCTCGTTCCTGCCGTTTTTGTTTTTCTTTTTCACTCCCCTTTCCGCCACTCCTGTGCGCACTTCCAGCAGCCGCGGAACTTTGATAAGTGACACCAGTCACTTATCAGAGCTCGTTCCTGCAGTTTTTTTTTTTTTTCACTCCCCTTTCTGCCACTCCTGTGCGCACATCCAGCAGCCGCGGAACTTTGATAAGTGACACCAGTCACTTATCAGAGCTCGTTCCTGCAGTTTTTTTTTTTCACCCCACTTTCCGCCACTCCCGTGTGCACATCTAGCAGCCGCGGAACTTTGATAAGTGACACCGGTCACTTATCAGAGCTCGTTCCTGCCGGTTTTTTTTTTTTTTTCACTCCCCTTTCCGCCACTCCTGTGCGCACATCTAGCAGCCGCGGAACTTTGATAAGTGACACCGGTCACTTATCAGAGCTCGCTCCTGCCGTCTTTTTTTTTTTCACTCCCCTTTCCACCACTCCTGTGCGCACATCCAGCAGCCGCGGAACTTTGATAAGTGACACCAGTCACTTATCAGAGCTCGTTCCTGCATTTTTTTTTTTCACTCCCCTTTCCGCCACTCCTGTGCGCACATCCAGCAGCCGCGGAACTTTGATAAGTGACACCAGTCACTTATCAGAGTTCGTTCCTGCAGTTTTTTTTTTTTCACTCCACTTTCCGCCACTCCCGTGCGCACATCTAGCAGCCGCGGAACTTTGATAAGTGACACCGGTCACTTATCAGAGCTCGTTCCTGCCGTTTTTTTTTTTTTTTTCACTTCCCTTTCCGCCACTCCTGTGCGCACATCCGGCAGCCGCGGAACTTTGATAAGTGACACCAGTCACTTATCAGAGCTCGTTCCTGCCGTTTTTTTTTTTTCACTTCCCTTTCCGCCACTCCTGTGCGCACATCCGGCAGCCGCGGAACTTTGATAAGTGACACCAGTCACTTATCAGAGCTCGTTCCTGACGTTTTTTTTTTTTTTCACTTCCCTTTCCGCCACTCCTGTGCGCACATCCGGCAGCCGCGGAACTTTGATAAGTGACACGGTCACTTATCAGAGCTCGTGCCTGCTGGTTTAGACTTTTTTTCACAGGCATTTTTTTTCCCTATTCTCTTTCTTTTCTTTTAGCTTTTTCCTTTCAGCATAGTTTGCACCAACCACTATCCCCCCCCACACACACACACAGTTATAAATAAAGTTCACACAAAGCACCACATTCACAAAAAAAATGTCCCGCTCGTCATGTTCTTCCCAACAGCGCTATTCAGTGGAAGAGGCATACGCTTTACTTGCCTCCGACACTGATAGCGAGGGAGAGGATCCCACATTTCTTTACTTTTCAGATTCTTCATCCTCTTCTTCTTCCTCCTCTTCCTCATCTTCCTCCTCGGGTCCTGCGGAACCGCCACGCAGACGCCCCAGGACAGAAGATGAGGCAGCGCCCACCCCTGAAAATGAACCAGCGCACCCCTCTTCGGACCCCATATGGACCCCGCCCCCCGAAAATTACGAGCCACTGATTCCTGATTTTGTGGCAGAATCAGGAATCAAGTTTGACACCACGGGCCTCAGAGAAATAGACTTTTTCAAAGTCTTTTTCTCTGAGGATTTTATTAACCTCGTGGTGGAGCAAACTAATTTGTACGCTCGGCAATTTTTGGCGCAAAACCCAGTGTCATCATTTTCCAACTGGTCTCCTGTAGACGCAGGTGAAATGATGCAGTTTTGGGGCCTGGTCCTCCATATGGGGATCCTGAAGAAGCCAGAACTTCGGCAATATTGGAGTGTTGATATTTTATACAACACTCCACTGTTCCGAATGGTCATGGCTCGGACGCGTTTTGAGGCCATCCACAAATTCCTGCATTATAATGATAATGCACAGTGTCCCCCACAAAATGACCCCAACTTTGACCGTCTGTTCAAAGTTCGGCCGGTCATCGAACACTTCAGCAAAAAGTTTGCTGAAGTGTACGTGCCCCAAAGGGACATCTGCGTGGATGAGTCCTTGGTTCATTTTAAGGGACGGCTCAGATTCCGCCAGTATCTGCCCAGCAAGAGGGCAAGGTACGGAATTAAACTCTACAAGCTGTGCGAGAGTACCTCAGGGTACACGCACAGCTTTAGAGTTTACGAAGGAAAGGACACCAGGATTGAACCCCCTGAGTGTCCCCCCGTCCTGGGAGTGAGTGGGAAAATTGTGTGGGATTTGGTGCACCCACTGCTGGATAAAGGTTATCACCTTTACACCGATAACTTTTATTCCAGCGTCCCACTCTACAAATCCCTCTCTGCGCGAGGTACCGCAGCTTGCGGTACCGTCCGCAAAAATCAGAGAGGCCTCCCGAAGACGCTACTTGGGCAGATGCTCAGAAAGGGTGAGAGCAGAGCCCAATGTAGCGACCACCTGTTGGTGGTCAAGTACAAGGACAAGAGGGATGTCCTTCTCTTGACCACCATACATGGTGATGGCAGCGCCCTCAGCACTGTACGGGGTACCTCTACACAGGTCCGCAAACCGGACTGTGTACTGGGGTATAATAAATACATGGGGGGTGTTGATCTCTCTGATCAACTCCTCCAACCGTACAGTGCTTTGAGAAAGGCCAAGGTGTGGTACAAGAAGCTGTCCGTGCACATCGTCCAAATGGCAATGCTCAACGCTTTCCTGCTGTCACGATGTGCACGCAACAGCGATACGACGTACCTTCAGTTCCAGGAGGTAGTGGTTAAGGCCCTGATGTTTGGCGCTCAGGAAACAGCGGGCCCCAGTACTTCTGGAACTGAAGGTGCTCGTATCATACCAGGTCAGCATTTCCCGGGGGTGGTCCCGCCAACTGGAAGCAAAGGTAAGCCGCAAAAAAGGTGCCGAGTGTGTTACAAAAGGGGAATACGCAAGGACACCACTTACCAATGCGATACCTGCCCCGAAAAACCTGGCCTGTGTATGAAGGATTGTTTCAAATTGTACCACACCTCAATGCACTACTAATTTACTTTACAGGAAAGATTAGTTCCAGAAGGGGGGCACATTTAGAAAAGTTCCTTGGGAGTCTACTTTCCAAAATTATGTCACTTGTGTTTTTTTTTTACTGTTTAGGCACATCAGGAGCTCTGCAAACGGAACATGACGCCCGCAGACCATTCCATCAGTCTGCATTCCAAAACGTCACGACTTCCCTTCTGAGCCCCGACTTGTGCCCAAACAGTTTTTTCCCACATATGGGGCACCAGTGTACTCAGGACAAATTGGACAACAATTTTTGGTGTCCAATTTCTCCTCTTACCCTTGGGAAAATAAAAAATTGGGGACTAAAACATCATTTTTGTGAGGATAAAAGTAGGATTTTTTATTTTTACACCAGGGCATTATAAACTTTAGTGAAACACTTGGGGGTTTAAAATGCTCACCACACACCTAGATAAGTTCATTAGGGGGTCTAGTTTCCAAAATGGGGTCACTTGTGGGGGTTTCCACTGTTTAGGCACATGAGGGGCTCTGCTAACGGAACATGACGCCCGCAGACCATTCCATCAAAGTCTGCATTCCAAAACGTCACTGCTTCCCTTCTGCGCCCTGCCATGCGCCCAAACAGTGGTTCCCCCCAACATATGGGGTATCAGCGTACTCAGGACAAATTGGACAACAACTTTTGTGGTCCAACTTCTCCTGTTACCCTTGGGAAAATAAAAAATTGGGGACTAAAACATCATATTTGTGGAATTTTTTTTTTTTTTTTTATTCACGCCAGGGCATTATAAACTTTAGTGAAACACTTGGGGGTTCAAAGTGCTCACCACACACCTAGATAAGTTCCTTAGGGGGTCTAGTTTCCAAAATGGGGTCACATGTGGGGGGTTTCCACTGTTTAGGTACATCAGGGGCTCTGCTAACGGAACATGACGCCCGCAGACCATTCCATCAAAGTCTGCATTCCAAAACGTCACTGCTTCCCTTCCAAGCCCTGCCGTGTGCCCAAACAGTGTATCCTCCCAACATATGGGGTATCAGCGTACTCAGGACAAATTGGACAACCACTTTTGGGGTCCAATTTCTCCTCTTACCCTTGGGAAAATAAAAAATTGGGGACTAAAACATCACTTTTGTGGAAAAAAAAAAATATTTTTTTTTTCACGCCAGGGCATTATAAACGTTAGTGAAACACTTGGGGGTTCAAAGTGCTCACCACACACTAGATAAGTTCCTTAGGGGGTCTAGTTTCCAAAATGGGGTCACATGTGGGGGGGTTTCCACTGTTTAGGCACATCAGGGGCCCTCCAAACGCGACATGGCGTCCGTTCGCAATTCCAGCCAATTTTGGTTTGGAAAAGTCAAACGGCGCTCCTTCCCTTTCAAGCCCTGCCGTGCGTCCAAACAGTGGTTCCCCCCACATATGGGGTATCAGCGTACTCAGGACATGTTGGACAACAACTTTTGTGGTCCAATTTCTCCTCTTACCCTGGGGAAAATAAAAAATTGGGGACTAAAACATCATGCTTGTGGAAAAAATATGATTTTTTTTCTTCACGGCTCTACATTACAAAGTTGCGTGAAGCACTTGAGGGTTCAAAGTGCTCACCACACATCTAGATAAGTTCCTTAGGGGGTCTAGTTTCCAAAATGGGGTCACATGTGGGGGGTTTCCACTGTTTAGGCACATCAGGGGCCCTCCAAACGCGACATGGCGTCCGTTCGCAATTCCAGCCAATTTTGGTTTGGAAAAGTCAAACGGCGCTCCTTCCCTTTCAAGCCCTGCCGTGCGCCCAAACAGTGGTTCCCCCCCACATATGGGGTATCAGCGTACTCAGGACATGTTGGACAACAACTATTGGTGTCCAATTTCTCCTCTTACCCTTGGGAAAATAAAAAATTGGGGACTAAAACATCATGTTTGTGGAAAAAATATGATTTTTTTCTTCACGGCTCTACATTACAAACTTGCGTGAAGCACTTGAGGGTTCAAAGTGCTCACCACACATCTAGATAAGTTCCTTAGGGGGTCTAGTTTCCAAAATGGGGTCACATGTGGGGGTTTCCACTGTTTAGGCACATCAGGGGCCCTCCAAACGCAACATGGCGTCCGTTCGCAATTCCAGCCAATTTTGGTTTGGAAAAGTCAAACGGCGCTCCTTCCCTTTCAAGCCCTGCCGTGCGCCCAAACAGTGGTTCCCCCCCACATATGGGGTATCAGCGTACTCAGGACATGTTGGACAACAACTTTTGTGGTCCAATTTCTCCTCTTACCCTTGGGAAAATAAAAAATTGGGGACTAAAACATCATGTTTGTGGAAAAAATATGATTTTTTTTCTTCACGGCTCTACATTACAAACTTGCGTGAAGCACTTGAGGGTTCAAAGTGCTCACCACACATCTAGATAAGTTCCTTAGGGGGTCTAGTTTCCAAAATGGGGTCACATGTGGGGGGTTTCCACTGTTTAGGCACATCAGGGGCCCTCCAAACGCAACATGGCGTCCGTTCGCAATTCCAGCCAATTTTGGTTTGGAAAAGTCAAACGGCGCTCCTTCCCTTTCAAGCCCTGCCGTGCGCCCAAACAGTGGTTCCCCCCCACATATGGGGTATCAGCGTACTCAGGACATGTTGGACAACAACTTTTGTGGTCCAATTTCTCCTCTTACCCTTGGGAAAATAAAAATTTGGGGACTAAAACATCATGTTTGTGGAAAAAATATGATTTTTTTTCTTCACGGCTCTACATTACAAACTTGCGTGAAGCACTTGAGGGTTCAAAGTGCTCACCACACATCTAGATAAGTTCCTTAGGGGGTCTAGTTTCCAAAATGGGGTCACATGTGGGGGGTTTCCACTGTTTAGGCACATCAGGGGCTCTCCAAACGCGACATGGCGTCCGTTCGCAATTCCAGCCAATTTTGGTTTGGAAAAGTCAAACGGTGCTCCTTCCCTTTCGAGCCCTGCCGTGCGCCCAAACAGTGGTTCCCCCCCACATATGGGGTATCAGCGTACTCAGGACATGTTGGACAACAACTTTTGTGGTCCAATTTCTCCTCTTACCCTTGGGAAAATAAAAATTTGGGGACTAAAACATCATGTTTGTGGAAAAAATATGATTTTTTTTCTTCACGGCTCTACATTACAAACTTGCGTGAAGCACTTGAGGGTTCAAAGTGCTCACCACACATCAAGATAAGTTCCTTAGGGGGTCTAGTTTCCAAAATGGGGTCACATGTGGGGGGTTTCCACTGTTTAGGCACATCAGGGGCCCTCCAAACGCGACATGGCGTCCGTTCGCAATTCCAGCCAATTTTGGTTTGGAAAAGTCAAACGGCGCTCCTTCCCTTTCGAGCCCTGCCGTGCGCCCAAACAGTGGTTCCCCCCCACATATGGGGTATCAGCGTACTCAGGACATGTTGGACAACAACTTTTGTGGTCCAATTTCTCCTCTTACCCTTGGGAAAATAAAAATTTGGGGACTAAAACATCATGTTTGTGGAAAAAATATGATTTTTTTTCTTCACGGCTCTACATTACAAACTTGCGTGAAGCACTTGAGGGTTCAAAGTGCTCACCACACATCTAGATAAGTTCCTTAGGGGGTCTAGTTTCCAAAATGGGGTCACATGTGGGGGGTTTCCACTGTTTAGGCACATCAGGGGCCCTCCAAACGCGACATGTCGTCCGTTCGCAATTCCAGCCAATTTTGGTTTGGAAAAGTCAAACGGCGCTCCTTCCCTTTCAAGCCCTGCCGTGCGCCCAAACAGTGGTTCCCCCCACATATGGGGTATCAGCGTACTCAGGACATGTTGGACAACAACTTTTGTGGTCCAATTTCTTCTCTTACCCTTGGGAAAATAAAAATTTGGGGACTAAAACATCATGTTTGTGGAAAAAATATGATTTTTTTTCTTCACGGCTCTACATTACAAACTTGCGTGAAGCACTTGAGGGTTCAAAGTGCTCACCACACATCTAGATAAGTTCCTTAGGGGGTCTAGTTTCCAAAATGGGGTCACATGTGGGGGGTTTCCACTGTTTAGGCACATCAGGGGCCCTCCAAACGCGACATGGCGTCCGTTCGCAATTCCAGCCAATTTTGGTTTGGAAAAGTCAAACGGCGCTCCTTCCATTCCGAGCTCTGCCGTGTGCCCAAACAGTGGTTTTCCCTCACATATGGGGTATCGGCGTACTCAGGAGAAATTGCACAACAACTTTATCAGTCCTTTTTCTCCTTTTTCCCTTGTGAAAATAAAAAAAATGTTTGTAAAAGATCATTTTTGTGACTAAAAAGTAAAATGTTAATTTTTTCCTTCCATGTTGCTTCAGCTCCTGTGAAGCACCTGAAGGGTTAATAAACTTCTTGAATGTGGTTTTGAGTACCTTGAGGGGTGTAGTTTTTAGAATGGTGTCACTTTTGGGTATTTTCTGCTATATAGACCCCTCAAAGTGACTTCAAATATGAGGTGGTCCCGAAAAAAAATGGCTTTGTAAATTTTGTTGTAAAAATGAGAAATCGCTGGTCAACTTTTAACCCTTATAATTTCCTAACAAAAAAAAATTTTGTTTCCAAAATTGTGCTGATGTAAAGTAGACATGTGGGAAATGTTATTTCTTAACTATTTTGTGTGACATATTTCTCTGTTTTAAGGGAATAAAAATTCAAAGTTTGAAAATTGCAAACTTTTCAAAATTTTTGCCATATTTGCGTTTTTTTTCATAAATAAATGCAAGTTATATGGAAGAAATTTTACCACTATCATGAGGTACAATATGTCAGAATCGCGAAGATCCGTTGAAGCGTTCCAGAGTTATAACCTCATAAAGAGACAGTGGTCAGAATTGTAAAAATTGGCCCGGTCATTAACGTGCAAACCACCCTTGGGGGTGAAGGGGTTAAAGAGAAAGGAGGCCTTAAACCTACTCAGTGATTACCTGGATGTGCATCCTCCACCCTGAGCAGCTTCCCGGGATGTACCTACAAATACCACCAGTAAAGGTATGAAAAGAGACTGATTTGTGTTTGTCTGCCTTATTGCCTGCACCGCCATATACTTTGAGGGATCCAGTCTCGCCTGTGGGAGACTTAACATCTTGCTGCCAGTAACCATCCCCTCAGAAGATTAACCCTGCAGCGCTGGTCACCTTGATCAGAAACCACAGGTGGCATCACGAACAATTACTACTATCCCCTGTAAATATCCCCCCTTTGTATGAGCGCCCAGGGCCACGGACCGAGCTGTGCTACTTGTGACATTCCCCATAGACTTCAACGGGCTCGGTGCCGAGTACCCCATAACCCTGGTGTTGTGCGACTCAGGCCCACTGAGACTCTTTCGCCCGGGGGCCCATAAAAACCTGGAGCCGGCCCTGTCTAGGCCATCACCACTACCACCACCATCACCATCACCCACTCAGTCCGACATGTCCACCGCTAGTTCCACCATATGCAGCTCTCAAGTCCAGCTCACCCTAGCAGAGACTCTGAGTAGGACTGTAGGCGTTCGACCCTCCTCCTCCAGAAGCGAAAGCTTGTCGACAGAGCGCAGTCGCACGAGCACTCCATCCGCAGCTGCCAGTGTTGCACACGAGGTGTCCCACTATCGAACAGCTAGTGGTAAGCATCAGCAGGCTGTTTTAAAGATGATGTCTTTAGGTGACAACAGACACACCGCAGAGGTACTGGCAGACTACTTGCAGCGAGAAACTAAGTCATGGCTGGGAAGTCTACATCTTGAGCCAGACAAGGTAGTCAGTGATAACGGACGTAATTTTGTGGCGGGCATAGCCCTGGCAAAACTCAGACACACACTGTTAGGGTCTGTGGAACGCACCAAATATATGATGTGGAGAGGTGCGTTCGCAGCCCGGGGTCCACCGTGCAGGCGGAGCCTGCTGCTAGTAAAATGGCACAAGAAGCGAACTCTGTTATCCCGCAGAGTCGCCAAAATAAACGCCGTAACGCGCTGTGGCAATATGTGCGAACTCTGTTAATCCACAGAGCCGCTAGAAGGAGTGCCGCAGCGCTATATGGCGATGTGTGCAAACTCACTTAACACAACTGAGTCACAAAATAAACACGCTAGGGCGCTGTCTAGCGTTGAAAGCGAACCCTGTTACGTCACAGAGCCGCTGAGACAAACTTCTGTGTCCTGTCAGGCACCCAGGTACACAGTTAACTGCTAAGCGAACATAGAACGTGATCATGCGCTAATGTCCTCGCGGGAGTCACCCGCAATCTATGGCGTCTGAACGCCAGACCCTGAATACGGCAATCAAACTCCTCACCGGTTATGCCGGTAATCTAGGGCATCTAGGACACTGACCCTGACCAGCTAGCATACCAAACTCCTCACTGATTAAGTCAGTATTCTAGGGGCTTATTTCAGCCGGGCCCTAACCACACACACGCATGACCACACTGGCGCATAGCATATAAAGATTGATATTAGCACATGGCGGCCCAGCCATGCTACCCTTTTATAGTAACAGCTACAGGACCTGCCAGAAACAAGGACAAATTAAACTTGTTCCAGAACACCAGTAGTCACAGGACCTTCCTGGCGGACCAGTAGGAGCTGCTGCAGTACCTGAGCATGTGACCCCTGATCTCCAATGAGAGATCTCACTCTGGGCATGCTCAGAAGGGGAAAGCAAGGACTTTGTCCTAAAGACGTCTGCTCGCTGCTAACCAGTACTGGCCACAATAGCAGAGCCTGGAGGAGCAGCAGTAATCCTCTGCACACTGCCAGACTGGGCGAGACGCTGGGACTGACGTCTAAGCTGAGCAGACTCCACTGCGGACAGAGACGAATGGGGGACCGCAGCGTGACTGGTTCGAGACTCCCCCTGTGCAGAAGCGGGAACTCGACCCCTAACACACACCTTGCCTGGCTCACACCTTGAACCTGGTGGTGCAGTGCTTCATAAATAATTATCTGGAGTTACCAGCCCTGCTCCATAAGGTGCAAAGACTGTGCTCGCTCACCTGTAGATTCCAGTCATATGCAGAGGCTGCAGCGATTGCTCCACCTCCCCAAGCACTGCCTAATCATAGATGTTGCAAGAAGGTGGATTTCCACCATGCACATAGTTGAGAGGCTGTGCGAACAGAGGCATGCTGTAATGCATTTGTGGGAAGATATGCAGGCAGTTTGAGGGCAGACAATGAGTTGTGGGGTGTGCAGTGGTAAAAGCTGAAAGACCTCTATAAAGTCCTTCACCGTTTTGAGGAATGCACATGGCTGGTAAGCGCAGACGACACCAGCATGAGCATCCCACTTATGCGTCTGCTCATTAAAACTTTGACGCACATTAAAATTCAGGCGTCTGCAGCGGAGGAGGAGGAGGAAAGCCTTCATGACAGCCAGGCATTGTCTGCTCAGGGAAGAGTCCTGGACGAGGTAAAGGAAGATGAGGGGGATAATTATTTTGTGGAGGAGGATGCTTCTCAGGGGGCAAGAGAAAATGTTGGCTTGCTAAGGTCAGGTACAGGGTTTGTGCGTGACTGGAGGGATGTGGATTTGGCAGAAAGTGCTCCTCCACCCACCACTGGCAGTGCATCATTGCCACCTGGAAGATTGGCCCACATGTGTGATTATCTCTTGCGGATCCTAAAAAGGGACCCCCGCATTACCAAAATCATGAAGGATGACGACTACTGGTTGGCCAGCATCCTCGATCCACGCTATAAAGGCAAATTACAGAACATCATGCCACAGGAGAACCTACAGCTAATATTGGCAACACAAACAAGCAACTCTGGTAAACCGTTTGTTAGAGGCATTCCCAGCACACAGCAGCGGTGCAGGTTCTACCACGAGCCGTACTGGGCAACATGGAAGAGGTGTTTGTGGTGCACACAGCCGAAGTGGCGTTGGAGACAGGTGTTTCATGACCATGTTGTGGACTGATTTCTCGAGTACCGCTCACACGACTGGTAATACTGAATCGATTGCAACAGACAGGAGACAGCAGTTGTCAACTATGGTACAAAATTACCTCTTCTCCCTATCGATGTTCTCCCTCACAGTTCATTCCCCTTTGACTACTGGGCCTGTAAACTGGACACCTGGCCTGAATTGGTACAATATGCCTTACAGGAGCTCACTTGCACTGCTGGTAGTGTGCTATCAGAAAGCGTCTTCAGTGCTGCTGGATCAATCCTGACAGAAAGGACCCAGCTGTCGACCCAAAATGTAGGTGATCTCACCTTCATTAAAATGAAACATGCCTGGGTTTCAAAGGATTTTGTACCACCTTCCCTGATGACACATAGGTTGCCAGCAAAATGGCTCGCTTTATCCTCCTCTTCCTCCGACTTCTCCAATTCCTCCATTTTCAGCTGCTGAATATCCAGGCTATACCTCAACATATGCCAGTTTTTCCACCTCCCTAACTGGGCTGTACCCCCCCCACAACTTTAGCCAAATAACCCCCAGTTTTCAATGCGTTACTATTATTATAAAATAAATTAAGTTTGACAAGCTTAAGTAATAAGAATTGATGTCGTTGGCATTGAAATAGGCACTGTAGGTGTGTTTACTGTCCTCCACTCACTGCCGACTTTTATTCCCCATTGACTTGCATTGGGGTCGGGTTTCGGTTGGAACTCCGACTTTTGCTGATAGTCGGCCGATTTCGTTTGACTCGACTTTTGGTGGTCCGAAACCCGACTCGACCCTCCGGAGGCAAAGTCGCTCATCTCTAATCATTACTGTTGAAGAATAGTTTTACTCTGTCAGCGCAGTCATCTAACGTGTTTTATCTAACTGGATGCGATATTTGCTGGGGGATTTATCCACCAGCAATGGGAAGCAGCAGCTGTTTTTCTTCATACATAGGACTTGTACATGTCACAACTCCACCAGGTGAGCGTTTACCATGCAAATACACACTCTTCCTCCCTGGAGTATCACCAACTGTGCACTCTGTTCCCCACATCCAGATTTCTTCATAAAATGTGATGTGCATAGCCTTAACTACATTATAAACTGTATGCGAGAATTTGGGAGATACAGAATATTCTGTTTCAACAAGTAAAATTATTCTATATAGGAGGAGGTATAAAACTCACCAATAGAAATCACTCTGGTTTGCATACAGCACATATTTATGATGGGCGATTTGGGACCTTTCAATCATATCTGTTGATTTCTTCGCAATTCAGCTTTATCATGCATTGGGTTGTTCTCTTCCTTCTTACAGTTTATGTTTCATGTAAGTTAGCAGAAATATTCTGTTTATGGCATAGCTTTCTCTTCTACTAAACTGTCTAATTTTTGGTTTATGCTTCTTTATTTCAGATTCCTCGGCACAGTTTACTGTGATCCAGGATGGTCCAATATCGGTGTCTCCAGGTGCGAGCGTCCGTCTTACTTGTAGCCTGAGTACCGGCAATGTAGGTGGAGGGAACTATCCAAATTGGATATATCAGAACCTCGGAAGTGTCCCTAAACTGGTAATTGGCAGTAGCGGTACTAGTAATCAAAATTATAGACCTTCATGGACATCAGATCGATTTACTGGATCCATAACAGGAGGATTAGCTGTTCTCTCCATCTCCAAAGCGGAAAGCGGAGACACTGGGGATTATTACTGTGCTGTTTGGTCAGGTACTCAACGCACAGTGGTGCAAAACAATGCAAAGCTTAGACAATTATACTTCCTTTGTCTTAAAGACATAGTAGCTCTACGTCCTTTGCTCTATTGCCATATATTATGCTCTCTGAGATGTTTGTTGGTTAAAGCTCATTCACAAATGAATTGCGTTTTCAGCTGAAATCTGTAGTTTCCAGAAATTAGTGTTCTGAATTTTGTAAGTTATATTTGAGAATGAAAAATTTCCTATCCATTTTCTTACTATGTTGTACAAAATACCTAAATTTTCACTAATTTAATAACTTTTTTAAGTGTCCCTAGAAATATTCTTTGTCTCTGCATACTATACCTTCACAAGCAGATGTGTCACAGTTAAAGAGTAACCATTGTTTTCATTTTTATTTCATAAATCAATACTACACATAAAAAAATAAACTTTGTAATACATCTTATCAGAAAAAATAGCTCCTTTTCCCTCCAGGACTTAGCATTAATCTGTATTCAGTAAAGACAGACTTTCCAATTGCTGAGATAGAGATTGCAACAGCTACTGGGATTATAGGCAGAGGGAAGAGAGGAGGAGGAAGGAGGATGATTCTACATAGAATCCTATAAGAACCAACTGACATCTATCTCAGTAATGTAATAATCCATCTTCACTGAATATAGATTTTACCGAAAATTGAAAATTTTGACAAAGTGGTCAGTCCTGGTGGAGAAAGGAGCAGATATCTCTGTTAAGATGTATAACAAATTTGCAAATTTTCATATTTACTATTGATTTATGAAATACAAATTAAATGCTGTCTGACTAGTTGGAAGTGATTGATTTGAACTGTCAAAAAAAGGATTATATAGCCATTCTGACATGGATTTTCACATATCAGTCTCATCTAAGAAATCTCAACATTTCAAAATGTATGTAGTTTGTATTGTGTAATATGATAACAGATCTGCTTAAAAGGAGTTGTCTCAACTTTTTTGCTAAAATTGCAAAGTGTTTGTAATAACAAGAAACTTCACAATATACCTCCTATTAAAAATCCTCTTCATTCTAAAAAACAGAGGGATTTTAAATTTTAAAGTGTTCTGTTCCTTTCCTAGTTTATTGGCCACCTCTGCAGTCTATAAGAGGTGGCCGGCTTCCTAGACAAGGATCATGCTCTTGCAAGCCTTTGGCTTTAGCTGAATCTGGCGGACCCTGCAGAGGCAAAGTTGCCTCTACTTGCTTCATGGGAGAGGGGACATTTTGGACCAGTGGTGCAACCATGCCACAGGTCTAAGTTGTCAATCAGGAGCGCAGCCTCACGTGTGTTAAACAGGAATCCGGGAATCAGAGGAGCAGTGTGATGCAGAAGACAGAAGATTAGACAGTTCCTTAAGGTTGCCTATACAGCCAGCAGAAGTAGTATGCTTCTCAGAAAAGAAATCACAGTAACCACATTTGGTTTTATCACTAATAGCAGGATTTTTCTTGTTTCACTTCAGGCTGTTGAAGATAGGAAAATACAAGTTGTGTTTAAAATGAGGAAGCAAAATAGACATTTTGAGCCTCCTCTAACAGTAGTTTATCTCCCATGGTAACAGAGGATCAACTATATTATACCAGATGTTATTACGTTAAATCTATGCAAGTCATGTGAATCCTGATATCTGATTGGAGGGAGTGGATGCCTTATTTGTGATGGGTGTTCTGTTAAAGGGAATCTGTCACCAGATTTTTCCTATATAACCTACAGCCATCACCTTTCATCCCCGTTTCGCAGCATTGTATAATGCAGTACAAGTGATTCCAATTCACCATGTAAGGCAAAAAAAAATTATCATGCTCACCTGTTGTCCTCCTCCTCTGCTTTGTGTGGATGACGTGCTATGTCATTCACACAGTGTCCCCCTACACGCACTTGCGCAAGCGCACTCCTCTCTGCCCTGCCGATGACAGAGCAAAGGACTATTCTGCACATGCACGGGGAAAGACCAAAGAGTGCTGGTGCATGCGCATTACAGTACTTTGATGAGCAGAGAGAAGTGCACCTGCGAAGGAGCATGAAGGGTGACGCTGTGTGGATGATGTAGAATGCGTCATCAACATGAAGCAGAGAAGAACGACATCGCAAGAAGAGAGGAGGCGCCGGATGAAGATCACTGACGACAACTAGTCTGGACCACGCCACAGTTGAGTATAATAGAGGGCTATTTTGCCTTGCAGGGCGAATTGGAGTCATATTTACAGCATTATAGAATGCTGTCACATGGTGCTTTAAGCTGGTGGCCGTAGATTTTTTGGGAAAAATATGGTGACAGATTCCTTTTAATGAAGTCTAGATATAAATTTGGTGTTTTTAAAATTTTATATATAGCTTGATAAAGACCATAAAGGTCGAAACATCGCTTTGTGTTTGGAGAAAAAATTTTGTACATTTTTTGTAACCCTTACTGAGTACTGTCAAGATTTTTTTGTTTCTGAGGAAGAAATGATGTTGCAGGAGATGGAGTGGAAAGTAGAAGCGAGCTATAGAACACCGGCTAAGAGGAGGAGGAACCAGATTATCTACTTTCCACCTCCTCCCTACGCTCAAAAGAACATTTTCATGGGCAGAGATCATAAAAAAGTAAGGTCAGAGGGAGTCTCACATGTGCTACCACATGACCAGAGGAGCCAAAGTTCAGCATCAGGAAGAAGAATTGATTCCCCTGATGCTCAGCATTGGCATTAACCAGCAGTGGCAGCTTCCCTTGCCACTGAAATGCAACATGAGAAAGCAGGACATTCAGCAGCATGTCTGGAAGTGTCATCCTTGGATAGATCTGGGAAGGGTCAGTTCGAACTTTTAGTCAATAGCCATGGTGCTCACCCCCTGCTGAGGCAGATAGTGCTGGAAATAGTCACAACTTGCAATCTTCAGGAAGGAACTGAAAATTAACAAAAAGGGTTGAGACTAAAGGCTGGGTCTCACATAGCGATACACCAGCGATCCCGACAACGATCAGGATCGCTGGTGTATCGCTACATTATCGCTGCTGAGCTGCCAAACAGGCAGCTCAGGCAGCAATCAGTACAAGCGACACTGCGGGTAACATCGCTTAGTTACCCGCAGTGTACCTTGGATACCAGCGCCCTGATTCAGGGAGCTGGCAACCAAGGTACACATCGGGTTTACAGGCGCTGCGCGGTGCCTGGAAACCCGCTGTATACCTTGGTTACCAGCTCCCTGCTTCAGGGAGCTGGTATCCAAGGTACACAGCGGGTTTCTAGGCACAGCCCCGCGCCTGGAAACCCGCTGTGTACCTTGGTTACCAGCGGATCGCTGGTCTCCCGCCTGTCACACGCAGCGATGCGTGCCTGTCAGCGGGAGACCAGCGATCAAAAAAATGTCCTGGCCTTTCAGCGACGATCAGCGATACCCGGCAGGGGGGCTGATCGTCGCTGAATGTCACACACAGCGATATCGCTGGTGAGCTCGCTGCTGCGTCACAAAACTAGTGACTCAGCAGCGATCTCGCTAGCGAGATCGCTGTGTGAGACGGGGGCTTAACTGTATGCCCTAGTCTGTTTAAATTTTAACCCCTTTATGATCTTGGACATACAGGTACATCCAAGGTCACCTCACCTTGTTTGCTGCGAGCTCCGGAGATGAGCCCACAACTTTTCCGGCACATGTCAGCTGATTTCATTTTTTATTTCAAAATAAAAAAGTTATGGCTCTGGGAAGAAGAGGAGCAAAAAACGGAAACTCAAAACCTAGGTGGTGAAGGAAGTAAATGCTTCAGCAGGTAATTCAGATTTAATTCCTGCATTTTAAAACCTGATGTTTGAATTATTTGCTAAAGCTATGAAGCCTACTACAGCTACTGGGGTTTGGATTAAACCAGGGGTGAGATTCGGCCGGTTCACCTCGGATCGATGGAACCGCTTGTTAAAAAAGCATCCGGTTCCCCGAACCGGGGATATTCAGAGCCGCGATCCGTTACTGGCCCCAGCACCTGTACAGGGCCGGCCGCACAGCAAATTGTGCGCGGCCGTGCCCTCGGTACTGTGACGCGGCCGGCAGCAGACACAGTCGCCCGCGTCACAGTGTATCAAGCCGGGGCCGGGAGCTGTGCACGGCCATCACCTTGATACGGTAGCTGCGCAGCTCCTGCTCCCTCCTGCTCTACTTCCAGGTGTCGGGCCTGCCGATGACGTCATCGCGCAGACGCCGACATGTACTGGAGGCTGGATGCAGAGAGACGCTGCTGGGGAGCTGCTGTGATGAGTCTGAGGTAAGTATGGAAAACTTTTTTTTTTCTTTATAAAATGAATTGAGCGGTTGCGGGGGCTGCACATGTGGAGTGGTGTGCGGGGGCTGTACATGTTGGAGGGGGCTGCAGGGGCTGCACATGTGGAGGGGGGTGCAGGGGCTGTACATGTGGAGAGGGTGAATGGGGCTGTACATGTGGGGGGGCGGGTGCTGTACATGATGGAGGAGGGTGAATGGGGCTGCACATGATGAAGGGGGTGAATGGGGCTGTACATGATGGAGGGGGGTGAATGAGGCTGTACATGATGGAGGAGGTGAATGGGTCTGTACATGATGGAGGGGGGTGAATGAGGCTGTACATGATGGAGGAGGTTAATGGGGCTGTACATGATGGAGGGGGTGAGGGGGGCTGTAGATGATGGAGGGGGGTGAATGGGGCTGCACATGATGAAGGGAGATTAATTGAATGGGGCTGCACATGATGAAGGGGAGAATGGGGCTGCACATGATGAAGGGAGTGAATGGGGCTGTACATGATGGAGGGGGGTGAATGAGGCTGTACATGATGGAGGAGGTGAATGGGGCTGTACATGATAGAGGGTGGTGAATGGGGCTGAACATGATAGATGAGGGTGAGTGGGGCTGTACATGATGAAGGGTGAATAGGGCTGTACATGATGGAGGGGGTGAATGGGGCCGCACATGATGGAGGAGATGCGGGGGCTGTACATGATGAAGGGTGAATGGGTTTGTACATGATGGAGTGGGGGGAGTGGGGCTGTACATGATGGAGTGGGGCTGTACATAATGAAGGGGGAGTGGGGCTATACATGATGGAGTGGGGGAGTGTGGCTGCACATGATGAAGGGGGGAGAGTGGGGCTGTACATGATGAAGGGGGTGCAGGGGCTGTACATGATGAAGTGGGGGGAGTGGGGCTGCACATGATGGAGTGGGGCTGCACACGATAAAGTGGGGGGAGTGGGGCTGCATATGATGAAGTGGGGGTAAGGGGGACTGCACATTATGAAGTAGGGGGTAAGTGGGACTGCACATGATGAATTGGTTAAAGGGAACTGCACATGATGAATTGGGGGTAAGGGGGACTGCACATGATGATGTGGGAGTAAGAGTGACAGCACATGATGGGGAGTGGGGCTGCACATGAAGTGGGGGTAAGGGGGACTGCACATGATGAAGTGGGGGAAGGGGACTGAACATGATGAAGTGTGTCTGAGGGGGGACTGCACATGATGAAATGGAAGGGGGATAGGGGGCTGCAAATAAAGGGGCACTGCATAGGTGAGGGGGTGGATAGGGGACTGCAATGGATGAAGTAAGGGGACTTCAAATTAAAGTGGGGGACTGCAAATGAAGTGGGGTAGAGGACGGGGGACTGCAAATGATGAATTCAGTGTGAGTGACGGGGCACAGCAATTTAATTGAGGGTGGGGGTGAGGAGAGCAAATGATGACTTGAAGTTGGGGGCTGGGGATCTATGGGAAGAACAAATAATGAATTTTGAGGGTGGGGGAGTAAATGATGTATTGAATGTGGGGTAGAGCAGTTGATAATGAATAGAGGGTGGGAGAGAAAGACATGACAATGAATTGGGGCAGAAGGGGCATGTAAATATAATGAATCGGGGTTAGGGTTAGAGCGGGAGGTACATAGTGGGGGCGTTGAGGATGAAGTGCCTGGTAATGAATTGGGGGAAAGAGTACAGGTGCTAATTAATTTATATATTAAATGGGGAAAGTGTCACTTATAGTTGGTGGGGGCGCAGTTGTGGATTATAACTTATATTTGGAATGGTGGGTTGCATAATAACCAATTATATATTGATTGTGGTGCACATCTGTACTCAGATTTGTAGTGTAGAAGAAAGGGAAAAAGTGGGGAAAGTGCTTTGGAAGTGGTGCTCTAGGTAACTGTGTTATTTTATGCAGAGACGAGTCCTGCCTGGAAGAAGTGATGGCGGTCAGTGCTGGATGAAAAAGTAAAGCAAAGATGAAGGACTTCAGCTAGAGACGTCACTGGTGAGTCAGTGTGTTACCTGTACACTGACACTATACACTGTATACTATATACAGCAGTCCTATGCATAATGTCACTGGTGATCGCTGTATTACCTGTACACTGACACTATAAACAGAGCTCCTGTGTGTAATGTCACTGGTGATCCCTGTATTACCTGTACACTGACACTATATACAAAGCTCCTGTGTATAGTGTCACCAGTGATCATTGTATTACCTGTACATTGACAGTAAATACAGAGTTCCTGTATACAATGGCATTTAGTATTGTGTTTTTTTTTAAATTAATGATCAGTATTGTAATATTCAGTCTCTATGTGGTGGTAATATGTGGTCTGGCCATGGTGTGGCGGTATTTGTTCCTTGTATGTGGTATTATTCGGTCACTATGTGGTGGTAATATGTGTGGCGTCCGCCCACTGCAGGTCTGAACTGCAGGTAAGACAGCACCCCGAGAAACCCCGAGACCCTTTACCCCTATACAGGGATCTGGAATTACAGCAAAGCCCAGGGGGTAGCTGCCTATGAGAGCAATAAAAAGTGAGACCAAATGCATAGTCAGAAGTCCAAGGGTCAAAACCAGGAGGGGAGCAAAAGTACAAAATCGGCAGGCAGTAGAAAGGTCAGAAATTCAGGCTAAAGTTCAAGTCAAAACCAGGCGGACAGCAGAGGTACAAAATCGGCAGACAGAAGAACAATCAGAAATCCAGGCAAAGGTCAGAAATACAATAGCAAAACAAACTAGCACACTGGGGAAACCAAGACTATATCTGGCGGCTTACAAGCCAGGCTCCAAGGCATTTGAAGGGCATGGCTACCTCTCACAGGCTCACAGTCTGATGACCTCATCTGGACCACCCCCAGAACCAGGCCAGATGGTGATGCATGACTGACACCAACCACTTCACCTCTGACAGAAGAGCGAGCCTACGCCCACCAGACGCCTGCGCAGAGACCCCTTCTCTGTCGCCAACATTACCCACAGGCGAAACATGGCTATGCGCAGCGACAGAGGCCGGCGTCAAAGGAGCGGAACCATATGAGGATACCGCACTCCTATTACTGGCACCACCAGCAGAAGGAGTCCGAGGCCTCCCAGCGGCCGAGGCAGGAACACCAGCCACTGAATCCAACGGCGACGTGACAATATGTGGTCTGGTCATGGTGTGATGATATTTGTCCCTTGTATGTGGTATTAATGGTTGTCTAAAAAAAATGTAAATGTATGTGACTCATTTCCTTAAAGAAAAATACATAAATATATATTTATTTTTAATAGTTTAGAGTAGAGTAGGGACCTCAGCGCTCCATATCATTGCGTGCTGACAACTGACAACCTATGCAGTCCTGTACATGCGGTATGGCAGGACAGTAACATTTGTGTATATAATTGTCTAATGTGAATTTTTATCTGCATGTTCTGTTGAATATTAAACTATCTAATCAGTAAATTGCATGTTATTTTTTAACTAACAAATTAGTATTTAGTTAGTTAATCTTTCACACCATGCCACACAGTTCAGTATTATTTTGACATTACTATAGTTATGGAAAAAGACAATTTAACTCTGCAATTAAAATCATCATTGTTTGACACAGCGCATCCGAGAGGTAAGAGAGCCCACATTCACGTCCAAATCGGGAGGAATTTTGCATTCTGATGAATTGGACTGCAAAGGATCCATATACTGTTCTTGCACAGGTGCCCTTTTCTGTCAGTACTGTTCTGCTGCCTTTGCTTACTGTTAACTGTGCCATGTGTAGGACATAAGAAATAACTGCAGAAATGAGGGTTTGCTGCTGTGCCGACACGGTGGAGTAGCGTGAACACGACAAGCTGCTTGACTGTGAGAGAGGTGCAGGTGGGGATGGATTGAGAAATATAGGGGTGTGCTTGGTAGGTAAGATCAGTCAAAAACAGCAGGCATGTCAAATTCCGTATCAGCTAACAGGCTATCAATCACCCCAACAGTAGATGGGTAAACAACTGGAGGTTCTTCAGCCACAGACCTCTGTGACAACACTTGCCACGGTGAGGGTAGAGGAAGAATCAGAAGATGCGGTTGATGGGGTGGACGATGGTTGGTGAGACCCACCAGTCTGCATTTTAGCACAATGACATTCCCAGGTTAATGCATATTGATCACGCATGTGGCAGGTCATGCATGTAGTACTGAAATGATTTCATTTTTTTTACTCTACTGGTTTGCCAGTCTGAAAAAAAGACACAAGCTAGGCAACTGCAGAACCGCGAATGCTGCTGTCCACTACCAGAGTTGGGCCTCAGGATTCATTGGTTGTCGTGGTTGCATAACTCTGTCTACGTAACCTCCTCATCTTCCTCCTCCTCCTCTGCTGAGCTACTCAGCTAAATGCCTCTGGGTTTACACCAAGTGTGATCTATTACCTCATTGTCATCCTCTCTGTCTTTCCACTCCTCATCCTGACAGTCACCCTCCTCCTCTTCCTGCGTTGACAGCACAGTACAGTCGCGGGCGCCTCAAATTTCTGAGTCTCATCACAAATGGATCACCTTCACCCAACGAGGTTGACATCTGTTGAAAAGGGCTTGGTTTATGCTCGGACAAAACTTCTTCTGGCCAGACATCTAAGTCAGAAAAAGTTTGTCCATCGGTGCAGATGATTTCCTTCTCTTGACTCTGTGAATCTTTAGAGCAGACCTCTGATACCCATGGAATAGAATGTGTGAACACTTTGCAGAATGGTCCATCTGTGGTTCCCCACAGTGAGTTGGGCACTTGGAGAGTTGTGATGTGGGGGGAAAAAAGGTTAATAGGACTGAGGACTGTACTGTGTTTGATGTTAAAGGGAATCTGTCACCTCTTTTGGCCACTATAAGATGCAGCCACTGCCTTCCAGGGCTTATCTACAGCATTCTATAATGCTGAAGATAAGACCCCGGTCCGACCTGAAAAATAAGAAAAATAAGTTATATTATATTCACCCGGGGGG
>JARQOD010002725.1:0-73964 GCA_033576555.1 Oophaga sylvatica | reverse complement strand
CCGGGGGCCCGGTGTCGTTGATTCTCACAGCTACAACGGGCACTAATTTCAGGAGTGCTCACGGACTGCTCCCGGTATTTTAAAACCCCTGGCACACTGTGATAAAACATGATCACAGTGTTCTGGTGGTATAGGGAAGCATCGTGCAGGAGGGGCACCCTGTGTGCTTCTCTGAGACTCTCAGAGCAACACGATGTGATCGTGTTGCTCCGAGGGCCTCCTCCCTGAAAGCCCCCATATATAGTCTCGGCCATGAGTCTGACCAAGACGTGTCTGACCATTCATCTTTCAATTTCCATCTTTAAAATTTAACAGATTTCTAATACTATTCTCTGAATTAGACTAGAATTCTAGAATGCTTTTGGGCCACTCATCGCTCCTGCAATATCATCTGTACCACTCTAACAAGCTGTTTCTCCCCCTTCCCACAGAAAGCACCAAATTTCCCCAGTTTTTGCCAAATTCCTGTGACTGTGTTTGTGAACCGCATTAACTTTGCATGGTATGCACAAAATTTCCCCAGCTTTGCCAAATTCCTGTGACTGTGTTTTGTGAACTGCATTAATTTTGCATGGTATGCACCAAATTTCCCCAGCTTTGCCAAATTCCTGTGACTGTGTTTCGTGAACTGCATTAATTTTGCATGGTATGCACCAAATTTCCCCAGCTTTGCCAAATTCCTGTGTGTTATGTTTTGGTAGCTGAGGAGAGAAGGCAAAAAAGGCAATACACCAGAGAGGTTGGAATCTACTGGATTGCAGTACCCTGACTAACCACCACAACTAAAGGCAGCCGTGGAGCGTTCCTACGTTGGTCCTAGACGCCTCGTCACAGCCTGAGAGGCTAACTACACCTAAAGATAGAAAGAGGAAAGCTATCTTCCCCGGAGCAGATCCCCAAAGAACATAGGAAGCCCCCAAACATGTAATGGCGGTTAGACAAGAGGAAATACAGACACAGACAGAAAATAGTATGAGCAAACGCTGGGGCCCAATCTGCCTAGACAGAAAAGGATAGGAAGGATACTTACTGCAATTCCAAAAAACCCTAAAAAAGACAACGCTACTAATTGCAAAAACACCTGAGATCACACGACCTCTACCACCTAAATTAGTTCTCTGGTGTAACAAAACTAAGCCGCAGCCACCGAAAAAACTGGAAAAGGCAAATGAACAAACAACAGTGGCTCCAGAGGAACCGAGAGGAGCCCAAGGCCCCCGGGGGGGGGGGGGAAACCTGGCCAACCTCACAGAAATGCAGAGAAAAATGCAAATGGCAAGCACAAAAACAAAAAACAGAAAATATCTTATCTGAGAGCAGGAGAAGAGGCAAGACTCAGCAAGCTTCCAAGTGAACCAGGAAACAACGTTGAGACAAGAACAATTGATCACCGGCAACCATGATGGGGGAAACCTCCCTTATATCCAGCCAGTCTGTAATTCCTGATTGCCAATCCTCATTGAATGGTTCAGTACTGTTTGTAACCACCAGAAGGAGCTTCTGCTCAGAATTCATTTCTAAAACATTCATAACACCTGTGACTGTGTTTTGTGAACTGCATTAACTTTGCATGGTATGCACCAAATTTCCCCAGCTTTGCCAAATTCCTGTGACTGTGTTTTGTGAACTGCATTAACTTTGCATGCTTTCCCACCTCTTGTGACTCTGTATGAAGTGCATATAATCTCTAGCATTTCACTACTTACCATTTTTCTGTTTGCACAATATATCCTCTCCCCCTGTGTCTCTCATGCATACCTGAGTTGCTAGTCCCTTCCCCTTTTATCAGCTTTGCTTAACTGTGAACACGTGGTCTGGGTAGTCATGCCCACAACCCCCCTCACAGCTGATTCCTCTCAAGTGCACATATAGTCTCGGCCATGAGTCTTACCAAGACGTGTCTGACCATTCATCTTTCAACTTCCATCTTTCAAATTACAGATTTCTAATTACTATTCTCTGAATTAGACTAGAATTGGACTGGAATTTGACTGTAAGTTGACAGAATATATAACCACTACCATGTTTCCTTTTCTTTTCACTTTCACCCCCATACTACTTACTTTCTTTCTATTCCCTGTAATCCCCCCACCTAGTAAGGAAGTAGTTATTTCCCCCTTCATTCTCCCCAGACATCTCACCTTCTCCTCAGAACTGTTCCTCCATGTACAATCCTTTTTCTCCAGAAACATGCTCGGTGCCTCGGAGTGATCCTCGACTCTGCCTTCTCTTTCAAGCCACATGTCCAAACCCTTGCCTCCTCCTGCCGTCTCAAACTCAAAAATATTTCCCGGATCGTGCATTCCTTGACCATAAACGACAAAAACACTAGTGCATGCCCTCATCATCTCCCGCCTCGACTACTGCAACCTCCTACTCTCTGGCATTCCCTCTAGCACCACTCCCATCCATCCTGCACTCTGCTGCTCGACTAATACACCTGTCTCCACGTTATTCCCCAGCCTCTCCTCTCTGCCAAGCACTTCATTGGCTTCCTATCGTTGAGAGGCTCCAGTTCAAAAACCCTAACCATGACCTACAAAGCCATCCACAATCTGTCTCCTCCATACATCTGTGACATGGTCTCCCAGTACATACCCACACGCAACCTTCGATCCTCTCAAGATCTCCTCCTCTACTCCCCTCTTATCTCTTCTTCCCACAACCGCATACAAAGCTTCTCCCGTGCCTCTCCCATACTCTGGAACTCTCTACCCCAACACATCAGACTTGCACCTACCATGGAAACCTTCAAAAAGAACCTGAAGACCCACCTCTTCCGACAAGCCTACAACCTGCAGTGATCATCAGTCTATTGAACCACCGCACCACCAGCTCTACCCTCTCCTTGTACCCTCTCCCAGTGTATCCTCACCCATCCCTGTAGACTGTGAGCCCTTCCGGCAGGGTCCTCTCTCCTTCTGTACTTGTGTGTGCCTTGTATTGCTCATGTTTACTGTACTTGTCTATATTTGCCCCTCTTCACATGTAAAGCGCCATGGAATAAATGGCGCTATAAAAATGTATAATAATAATAATAATTCAAGATGGCCATGGGTTACTTCCCGGTCCTGCAGGGAGGTGGCTTGTCAGTGCCTGCAGATAGAAGGCGCCGGCAAACCTCCTGCACTGTCTGTCAGATCGCTGATCTGACAGAATGCTCTTCAAACTATCAGATCAGCGATCTAACACTATATAGTGATGTCCCACCCTGGGACAATGTAAAAAAATAAAAATAAACATGTGTAAAAATATTTTTTAAAAATTCCTAAATAAATAAAAAAATATATATATTTCCCCAATAAACACATTATCATTATGTAAATAAAAAAAGAAACAATAAAAGTACATATATTTAGTATCGCCACGTCCATAACGACCCGCCCTATAAAATTGTCCCACTAGTTAATCCCTTTAGTGAACCCCTTAAAAAAAAGGCAAAAAAGCAATACTTTATCATCATACCGCCGAACAAAAAGTGGAATAACACACGATCAAAAAGTGGATATAAATAAACATGGTACCACTGAAAGTGTCATCTTGTCCCGCAAAAATCGAGATGCCATACAACTTCATCAGTGAAAAAATGAACAAGTTATAGCTCACAGAATAAAGCGATGCAAAAAATAATTATTTTTTATATAAAATTATTTTTATTGCATAAAAGCGCCAAAACATAAAAAAATTATATAAATGAGGTATCGCTGTAATCGTACTAACTAAAGAATTAAACTGTTTTATTGATTTTACCACAGGCAGAACGGTATAAGCGCCCCCCAAAAGAAATTCATGAATTGCTCTTTTTTGTTCATTCTGCCTCCCAAAAATCAGAATAAAAAGCGATCAAAAAATGTCATGTGCCCAAAAATTATACCAATAAAAACATCATCTCGTCCCGCAAAAAATAAGTCTCTGTGGGCCAAATATGGAAAAATTATAGCTCTCAAAATTGTGGTGATGCAAAAACTATTTTTTGCAATAAAAAGCGTCTTTTTTAGCATTTGACAGCTGCCAAACATAAAAACCCGCTATAAATAGTAAATAAAAAACCCCTTTATCACCCCCTTAGTTAGGGAAAAATAATAAAATTAAATTTATTTCCTTTTTTACAATAGGGTTAGGGTTAGGATTAGGGTTAGGGGTGTGTTAGAGTTAGGTTTGTGGTCAGGCTTATGTTTAGGGTTAGGGTTGGAATTAGGGTTAGGGGTGTGTTGCGGTTAGGGTTGGAGTTAGAATTGGGGGTTTTCCACTGGTTAGACACATCAGGGGTCCTCCAAAGGTGACATGTCGTCTTGTTGTGAATGGGTTTGAGATGAGTTCTGAGCAGAGGCTCCCTCTGGTGGTTACAAGCGGTGCTAGTGAAGATTGTGAGGACTGGGAATCAGGTGTTACTGACTGGTCTTATATAAGGGAGTCATTTTCCCATCAGGGTTGCCGGTGATCAATTGTTCTGGTCTGAATCCTTCATTCCAGTTTCCCTTGTAGCCTGCTGTGTCGTGTCTGCTTCTCCTGCTTACAGATAAGTTTTTTTCTGCTTTTGTGTTTGTGCTATATTTTTGCATTTTGTCCTGCACTTCTTTGGTGGCCTACCTTGTCTCGTGATGTCAGGGAATTTGTGCAGTCCTGCGGGACTTGCTCTCGCTCCAAGCCTTGCTCTCGCTCTAGTGGTTTGTTGATGCCATTGCCTGTGCCCAAGAGACCATGGACCCATATCTCTATGGATTTCATTTCCGATCTTCCTGTTTCTCAGAGAATGACCACCATCTGGGTAATTTGTGATAGGTTTTCCAAAATGATACATCTTGTGCCATTACCTAAGTTGCCTTCCTCCTCTGAATTGGTGCCGTTGTTCCTTCAGCACGTGGTTCGTTTACACGGCATTCCTGAAAACATTGTGTCTGACAGAGGAGTCCAGTTTGTTTCCAGATTTTGGAGGACTTTTTGTTCTAAACTGGGTGTTCAATTGTCTTTCTCCTCGGCATTTCATCCTCAGACCAATGGTCAAACTGAGAGAACAAACCAGACATTGGAGACTTATCTAAGATGCTTTGTGTCTGCTGATCAGGATGACTGGGTCTCTTTTTTGCCTTTGGCTGAGTTTGCTCTTAATAATAGGGCTAGCTCTGCCACTTTGATGTCTCCGTTTTTCTGTAATTCTGGGTTTCACCCTCGATTTTCTTCAGGACAGACGGAGGCTTCTGTCTGTCCAGGTGTTGACTCTGTTGTGGAGCGTATGCAACAGATTTGGGACCAGGTAGTGGAGAGGTTGTCCCTCTCTCAGGAGAAGGCCCAGCGGTTTGCTAACCGGCATAGGACTGATGGTCCTCGGTTTAAAGTGGGGGACTTGGTCTGGTTGTCCTCAAAGAATATTCCTATGAGAGTAGCATCTCCTAAATTTAAGCCTAGGTTCATTGGACCTTATAAGATCATGGAGATTATTAATCCTGTTTCTTTTCGTTTGCTTCTTCCAGGGACATTTAAGATCCATAACGTGTTCCACAAGTCCTTGTTGAAGAGGTTTGTTGAGCCAGTGGTTCCTGCTGCTGTGCCTCCTGACCCTGTTTTGGTTGAGGGCAATCTGGAGTATGTGGTTGAGAAAATATTGGATTCTCGTTTTTCTAGACGGAAACTCCAGTATTTGGTTAAATGGAGAGGTTATGGTCAGGAAGACAATTCTTGGGTGTTTGCTTCGGACATCCATGCTAGGAGACTTATCCGTGCGTATCATAGAACTCATCCTGACCGACCTGGTTGCTCAAATGAGGGTTCGGTGACCCCTCCTCAAGGGGGGGGTACTGTTGTGAATGGGTTTGAGATGAGTTCTGAGCAGAGGCTCCCTCTGGTGGTTACAAGCGGTGCTAGTGAAGATTGTGAGGACTGGGAATCAGGTGTTACTGACTGGTCTTATATAAGGGAGTCATTTTCCCATCAGGGTTGCCGGTGATCAATTGTTCTGGTCTGAATCCTTCATTCCAGTTTCCCTTGTAGCCTGCTGTGTCGTGTCTGCTTCTCCTGCTTACAGATAAGTCTTTTTCTGCTTTTGTGTTTGTGCTATATTTTTGCATTTTGTCCTGCACTTCTTTGGGGGCCTTCAGGGTCCCCTCTGGGGGCTTCTGCCCTCTCAGTTTAGTTCAGCCACTGAGTTTTGTTTTTTTTGCTTTTTCCAGTTTTTTCAGTGGCTGCTGTTTTGATTTTGCTACACCAGAGAACTAATTTAGGTGGTAGAGGTGTGTGATCTCAGGTGATTTTGAAATTAGTAGAGTTGGTGCTTTTCAGGGTTTTCTGGGATTGCAGTAAGTACCCTTCCTATCCTTTTCTATTTAGATAGTTTGGGCCCCAGCGTTTGCTCATACTATTTTCTTTCTGTGTCAGTATTTCCTCTTGTCTAACCGCCATTACATGTTTGGGGGCTTTCTATTATCTTTGGGGTTCTGCTCCGGGGCAGATAGCTTTCCTATTTCTATCTTTAGGTGTAGTTAGTTTCTCAGGCTGTGACGAGGCGTCTAGGACCAACGTAGGAACGCTCCACGGCTGCCTCTAGTTGCGGTGGTTAGTCAGGGTACTGCAATCTCATAGATTCCAACTGCTCTGGTGTATTGCCTTTTTTTACCTGCACTCCTCAGCTACCGAAACATAACATCGTCTGATCTCAATTCCAGCCAATTCTGAACTGAAAAAGTCAAACGGTGCTCCTTCTCTTCCGAGCTCTGCCATGCGCCCAAACAGTGGTTTACCCCCCATGAGGGGTATCAGCGTATTCAGGAAATATTGCTCAATAAGTCTTGGGGACTAATTTCTTCTGTTACCCTTGGAAAAATAAAAAATTGGGGGCGAAAGTATCATTTTTGTGGAAAAAAATTGGATTTTTTTATTTTTGTGGCTCTACGTTGTAAACTTCTGTGAAGCACTTGGGGGTTAAAAGTTCTTGTCACACATCTAGATAAGTTCCTTGGGGGTCTAGTTTCCAAAATGGGGTCACTTGTGGGGTTTCCACTGTTTAGGCACATCATGGACTCTACAAACGCGACATGACGACCGCAGACCATTCCATTAAAGTCTGAATTCCAAAACATCACTACTTCCTTTCCGAGAACCGATGTGTGCCCATACAGTAGTTTTCTCGCACATATTGGGTATCAGCATACTCATGACAAATTGCACAGCAACTTTTGATGTCTAATTTCTCCTGTTACCCTTGGGAAAATAAAAAATTGGGGTCCAAAAGATCATGTTTGTGGAAAAAATATGATTTTTTTTAGTTTCACGCCCGGAAGTTATAAATTTTAGTGAAATACCTCGGGGTTCAAAGTTCTCACCACACATCAAGACAAATTCCTTCTGGGGTCTAGTTTCCAAAATGGGGTCACTTGTGGGGGATTTCCACTGTTAAGGCAAATCAGGAGGTGTTATGAATGTGCTAGAGATGGTTTCTGAGCAGAGGCTCCCTCTGGTGGTTACAGACAGTACTGAGCCTTTCAGCGAGGAATGCCAATCTGAGATCACTGACTGGTCTGATGTAAGGGAGGTTCCCTCCCATGATGGTTGCCGGTGATCAATTGTTCTTGTCTCAATTGTGGTTCCTGGTTCATTTGGAAGTTTGCTGAGTCTTGCCTGCATCTTCTGCTATCAGATAAGATATTTTCTGCTTTTAGTTTTGTGCTTGCTTTTTGCGTTGTTCCCTGCACTTCTGTGGAGGTCAGCCAGGTCCCCGCTTGTGCTCCTCTCAGTTTATCTGAAGCCACTGTTATTTGTTCATTTGCTTTTTCCTGTTTTTTCAGTGGCTGCGGCTTAGTTTTGTTACACCAGAGACCTGATTTTAGGTGGTAGAGATCGTGTGATCTCAGGTGTTTCTGCAATCAGAAGAGTTGGTATTTTTTAGGTTTTTTTTTGGATTACAGTGAGTATCCTTTCCTGTACTTTTCTGTCTAGACAGATTGGGCCCCAGTGTTTGCTCATTCTATTTTCTGTTGTGTACGTGCTTCTTCTTTTCTAACCGCCATTACATGTTTGGGGGCTTCCTATTTTCTTTGGGGATCTGCTCCGGGGCAGATGGCTTTCATCTTTCTTCCTTTAGGTGTAGTTATCTCTCAGGCTGTGACGAGGCGTCTAGGATCAATGTAGGAACGCTCCACGGCTACCTCTAGTTGTGTGGTTAGCTCAGGGTACTGCAATCCAATAGGTTCCAGCCTCTCTGGTGTATTGCCGTTTTTGCTTATTCTCCTCAGCTACCAAAACACAACAAGGAAGGTCTCCAAACGCGACATGGCATCCAATCTCAATTCTAGCCAATTTTGCTTTGAAAGAGTCAAACGGCGCTCCTTCCCTTTCGTGCTCTGCCATGCGCCCAAACAGTGGTTTACCCCCAGATATGGGGTATCAGCATACTCAGGACAAATTGCACAATAATTTTTGTGGTCTAGCTACCCTTGGGAAAATAAAAATAAGGGGTGAAAAGATCATTTTTGTGGAAAAAATATGATTTTTGAGTTTTATTGCTCTACGTTATAAACTTCTGTGAAGCCCTTTGGGATTCAAAGTGCTCACCACACATCTAGATAGGCTCCTTGAGGAGTCTAGTTTACAAAATGATGTCATTTGTGGGGGGTTTCCACTGTTAAAGCACATCAGGGCTCTCTAAACGTGACATGGCATCCAGCCAATTCTGCATTGAAAAAGTCAAACAGCGCTCCTTCCCTTCCAAGCTCTGCCATGCACCCAAACAGTGGTTCACCCCAACATATAGGGTACACAGGACAAATTGAAAAACAACATTTTGGGTCCAATTTCTCCTGTTACACTTGGGAAAATAAAAAAAAATTGGGGTCGAGAAGATCATTTTTGTGGAAAAATCATGATTTCTTATTTTTACGGCTCTACGTTATAAACTTCTGTGAAGTACTTTGGGGTTCAAGTGCTCACCACACATATAGATAAGTTCCTTCGGGGGTCTACTTTCCAAAATGGTGTTACTTGTTCGGGGTTTCCACTGTTTAGGTGCATTAGGAGCTCTCAAAACGCGACATAGCGTCCTATCTCAATTCCAGCCAATTTTGCATTAAAAAGTCAAATGGCGCTCCTTCCCTTCCGAGCTCTGCCGTGCGCCCTAACAGTGGTTCCTCCCACATAAGGGGTATCAGCAAACTCAGTTTAAATTACACAACAACTTTTGCAGTCCAATTTCTCCCGTTACCCTTGGTAAAATAGAAAAATTGGATCTGAAATAAATATTTTGTGAAAAAAAGATAATTGTTCATTTTTTTTAAACATTCCAAAAATTCTTGTGAAGCACCTAAACAGTTAAAAAACTTATTGAATGTGGTTTTGAGCACCTTGAGGGGTGCAGTTTTTAGAATGGTGTCACTTATGATTATGACTTCAAATGTGATGTGGTCCCTAAAAAAAAAATGGTGTTGTGAAAATGAGAAATCGCTGGTCAACTTTTAATCCTTATAACTTCCTAGCAAAAAAATTTTGATTCCAAAATTGTGCTGATGTAAAGGAGACATGTGGAAAATATTATTTAGTAACTATTTTGTGTGACATATTTCTCTGTTTTAAGGGCATAAAAATTCAAAGTTTGAAAATTGCGAAATTTTCAAAATTTTCACCATATTTCAATTTTTCTCATAAAAAAATGCAAGTTATATAGAAGAAATTTAACCACTACCATGAAGTACAATATGTCATGAGCAGAGTTGAGCGATACTTTCCGATATCCAAAAGTATCGGATCGGAATGGTATCGCCGATACACACAAAATATCGGCGATACCCGATACCGGAAATCCAATGTAAGTCTATGGGAACAAAATATCGGAATTAAAAAAAACCCATTCTTGCCTTGTTGGATAATTGTACATGAAGGAAAACAACAAAGAGTAATGTAGAATGTATTGGGGGAGGTTGAGGAGACATTAAAGGCATAGATGTTTAACCCAATCCAATGGAATAGCATTAATATATATTTTTTTTAAATACGTTCGGATTGACGAAGAAATTGACAATGTTGTTAACCTTTTTTCTATTTTGGCAAATATGTATGTTTCAAAACTTCCATGCTCTTCACCTTTTTAACTTTTGCCACAATTTCTCCTTCATAATCTTCAGCAGCATCATCTTTGTCATCAAATTATTCTTCATCTTCACCTTCTTTATCTTCTTCTTAAACTTCTTGCTATTCATCTTTTTGTTAACATTACTCAGATTGTTCTTATTAAACTATTATTCTTCTTCATATTAACCATAAAGTGTAAAGTATAACCTCTTTCTATGAATTTAATTTCCCTGAATTTAATTTCCATTTAATTTCATTTAATTTCTTAAATAATTCAGGGATGAGAAGAGAACAGGGTGGAGGCAGCAGGACTTTTTGCCGTACACACAGCAAGGGAACAGCTGACATTAGTGAACCCCAGTAACACAGGAGCAAGTGTTGACTGTGCTAACAGAACTTCTGAGCAACAACTGGCGGTGTTGGAGCCCAGGGTCAAGGAGGGTGTAGGCAGAGGCCTAATATGAGATGTTTGAAGTTAAATTTGGAGTTAGCAGCAAAAATTTTTGCCAGACACCCAGCAGGGGAACAGCAGGCGTTATTGAACCCCACAAACACATCAGCGATTGTTTTGATCTGTGCATCCAACACTTCTGATCAGCAACTGGAGTTGTTGAAGCCCAGGGTTAAGAAGGGTTTTAAATTTAAATATTGAGTTATTGCCTTGTTACGTGGCCATTGCAAATGTATGTACTTCAAACTATAAAAAATGAAGTTTTACTAGGACAATAAAATGATGAATTTCAATTCCAAGAATAAAAATAAACACCCTTAAAATATAAACGCATATAAGCACATGGCAACAAGAAATGGAACAACACACCACCCAAAATTATTTTTACAAAATATAGTGATGTAAATTTATGAATAAAAGTCCATTTTTGTATTTAGGAATGATGCGTAAGGAACGCTATGTTAAACCATAACATAGTGAAGACAATGGATTTTGTAATAGTCACTCATCATCATCATTACAAGAAATCTGTGACAGTCACACAGATTTCAATTATTTCACTCACGAAAATTGTTATTTCGGACAGCATTTATTACATGTGCAGCATGGACTCATCAAAGTGATGAGATGACGCAATAATGTACGATAAAAAAAAAAAAATATCCCGTATCAGTGACCCTGCCAGATATGGTTCAGATGGGGCCAGACCAAACTTGGCGCTTCCCTGCCTATTTGTTAATGGATGAGAAGTTTCGACATCAGGTGAAGCAATGGTGTTTGGAATATGTAAGTGATAATGGAGATAGTAGGGATAGGCCGGAACTTTTATGGGCAGCAGGGAAGGCATTAATGCGCGTGAAACTAATAGGTTATCAGACAACGCTAAAAAAGAAGATAGCGACAAACTACTCGCAGGCTAGCAGGATATTACGCTATAGCTACACGGCAAACAAGACAACTTCATCAACACAGGATAAAAATAGATGTAAGCAGGCTAAGGCTGACTTACACGTATGGGTATATCGACGCGAGAGAAGCAGTAATATGAATTATAGAGCCGATGTATATCGTTATGGTAGCAAATCAGGGAGACTATTAGCATGACTAGCGAAAGGAAATCACATTCATCATCAACATATTACTGCGTTAACGAATAACCATGGGATCATGAACACAGACCCTTGAAGCATAATCACGATTCTACAAGAATACTACTCAGACTTATATAAGGTGGAACATACGGATAGTGCGGAGGGTCAGACCTTTCTAGATGGAATACGGTTACCATCCTTCACAAACTATCAGCTTCTCCTTTTAAAAAAAACAATTGAGGTGACGGAAGTGACAGCGGCGATAAGTGACTTTAAATCCGGGAAAGCTCCAGGACCTGACGGGTTTACAGCCAAATTATTAAAATTATTGAGTGAGGATATCCCGTCCACATTGGTAGGCACCTTCAATCATATATTGGAGACAGGAGGGTTGCCCATCCATTCAAATATGGCACACATGAAGGTGCTACTAAAACCCAACAAACCTTCACATCTGGCTGGATCCTATCGTCCATTCTCACTCATTGACCAGGATATCAAGCTTTTGTCCAGGATCATGGCAGATCGTTTGAGTAGCATTCTTCCTACGCTGATAGGGCCATCACAAGTGGCCTTTGTTCGACCAAGATCGCCCATGAATAACATTAGGAAAGTAATAGCAGTTGTAGATAAATATCGTTGTCTGACAACATCGAGTCCTGTCATGCTATCCTTAGATGGCGATAAGGCATTTGATAGGGTGAGCTGAAGTTGGTTGCCAATGGTCCTGGACAAAATTGCCATGAGAGGCACGTTTATGACTTTTCTATCAGGTGTCTAAGCCAACCCACAGGCACAAATACACAACACAGGTCACCTTTCGGCTACTTTCACAATACAGAGGGGAACTCCTCAGGGATGTCCATTATCACCTTTGCTCTTTGATATAGCCCTTGAGCCATTAGTTACACACGTGGAGGATAACACAGTATATGACGGTATAAAGGTAGGGGGTCGGCAGATCAAACTCACATTGTTTGCAGACGATATACTCATTTATATGGCACATCCCCAAGACCATCTCAAAGGGCTATTAGACTGGATAAAAATTTTTTAACTAATTCTGTGATTTTGCTTCAAAGACTAAAGATTGAAATTTTTCAGTTGTTAAAGCCTAATCCTCGTGAGCTTTGGTGTGCTTACTGATGGGGGACAGAAGTAATTAAAACATTTATTTATAACATATCTGTGAATCAAAATAGGACGAGATTCTAGTTCTCAATACAAACTTAACTATGAACCCTAATTGGACAAGGTTGTACGTCAATTGGAGCGGTGGTATGATTTGCCCGTCTCTTCTGGGCCGTTGTCACCTTCTTAAGATGATTATTTTTGGAAGGCTATTATACCCGCTTCAGACTATTCCAATCCTGTTACGTAAAGATGATGTTTCACGGATAAAAAAAGCATTGACCAGATTCATCTTGAGGGGAAAACGGCTCAGAATAGCAATACGAAAAATTATGCGTGCAGTAAAAGATGGGGGCCTGGCCGTGCCAAACGTTAGGAGTTATAACTTTTCGTGCTTGATCAGAGTGGGGAGAGATTGGTTTAAGGGGACTTAGTCCTACTCAGATGTATTGCTGGAATCTGGACTGACAGAGGGTTGTATTTTGGTCTCATGTGTTGACACTGTGATTTGTAAACTCCCGGTCATAGTGATCAGCGCTACTACGCGATACAGTAATTGCCTGTAAGGCAAGCAGACGAGCGCATGGGTTGTATTCTCAGTTACCTAAACACATGCCTTTATGGGCTCACCCAGAATTCCCAGTGGGAGTGACAGACCGCGTTTTTGAGACGTGGCATACTAAAGGTATACATACAGTATTCCATCTCATGCACCTAAAAGAGTGTAGGTGGCTGACATCCAAGGAGATTATGGAAAAATTAAATTAGCCCCCTTCTCACTTTATTGAAACTCTACAAGTGCATTATTTCTACAGAAATCGCCTGCGTAATATTATAGAAGAGGTGGTAGACAATTGATTTGACAAGATGGGAGATATATTTCTTCAACCAGACTGAAGTTTGCTCATGATTTTCCATGATTACTACGACCTGTGATGAGGTCATAGTCACGTGATCTGGTCAGCTGATGTGTACGTCACCTGATGGTGTTTTGTAGGCCTATAAAACAAGGAGCTGCTGTAGTTGTTGTGTGGAAGGAAGGAGTTTGGCTGGAGTAAGCCTGGAACATTGTTTTGTTACTGTGTGGCAGTGTGCACCAGGAAGCGAGTAACAGACCACCCGGAAAGTGACCTGGCGGTCTCAGCTGACCTGCAGCCGCTTAGTTAAGCCCGTCACAAGCAAGGGTGAGTCTGTGACCAGTGGTTCTCCAAACTGGAGTGATTTATGTTCTGTTTTCATTTTGTTATCTGGACTTTTTGTTGAACTCATGATTAAAATCACTGAACTTTGAAATAAAAGGCTGTGTGTTTGCCTCATTACTGCAGCCCAGCCCTGCCTATGACAGCGGTTCCCTACAATTGGTGGAGAATGCGGGCAACGCAGTGAGGTCAGGCTGTTTTTCATGCATGACAGTAAATGTCCTGGTTTTAGAAAGTGCACCAAAACCGGCTGGATAACTGTCCGAAGATGGAGAACAAAGTAAAAATGCTAGTGGAGGCCATGCGACAGCAACAGCAGGCTACACAGCAGCAACAGCAGGCTATGCAGCAGCAGCAGGCTATACAACAGCAGGCTATGTAGCGGCAGCAGGCTATACAGCAGCAGGCTATGTAGCAGCAGATATTTAATCGACAGCAACAGGAAACCAATAGTTTACTGATGCAGCACATCACAGCGCCGCAGACAGTAAGAGCTGCCCGGGGATGCCATGATGTCCGGAAAGCGGTGCGTACAGCGATCCGAAAGATGGAGCAATCAGATGACGTTGAGGTGTAGCTGGAGATGTTTGAAGGTGTGGCTAAAAGGGAGAGACTGCCCCGGGACCAGTGGGCCGAGATCGTGGCTCCGTTTTTGACTTCAGGACCCGCTAAAGCCTATAGGGACCTACCCCCCCAGCAACAGGAGGACTATGAGAGCGTGAATGGTGAGATACTTGCACGTCTTGGGGTAAATGTTTTTTTCCTGGCCCAGCGTGTACAACAATGGAAGTTTTCCCCTTCCGAGCCAGCTCGGTCCCAGTATTATGACTTGATACACCTGATAGAAAAGTGCTTTCAGCCTGAGGTGTTGTCACCCCGCGATATGCTGGATCGTATAGTGACTGATAAATTCGGGCGAACTTTGCCCCACACCCTTCAAACATGGGTTGGACAGGCAGCCCCTACTGATGGTCTCCAAATGGTAGACCTCATTGAAAGATATGGGCCTACCAAGGAGATACAGGGAGAGACTACCCGGAAGCTACCAATTAAATTCACCAAACCTTCACCCACAGCTCGGCGAGCAGAGACTCTGAGGGCTGCCCAGGAAGGGTCGGGGAACGAAAGGGGCCCCATAATCTGTTGGCGGTGCCAAGAACCATGACATGTGAGAGCTGATTGCCCCCACCTGACTGAGCCCATGGACAACAACTTTGGCTACTATCAGTCTCACTATGCATAACACATGTGTGCAGTGGTCAGTATTACCTTTGCCTTCGGTGGAGGAGGAAAACACCTCTCCTATAGAAGTGTTAGTTGGGGAGATGGAAGATTTGCCACCGGGACCAGAATTGTAATACTTAAATGTGTCAGGTGACAATTTTGGTACTGCGCAACTCCGTGACCCTACGTTGAGTCTATTTGTTGGGGATAACATTTTGTTTTGTAATTGATCATTCCCCTGTGACTGGCAGTGTTGTAGCCCAGGGAGTAGAGTTCAGGTGGTAGAAAGATGAACATAACAGGAGACATGGAAAACGTTGGCAAACAGTTATTTAATCTGAAAACGGGCAGGCAAATTCAGGTGAGATCCATGCCTTGTTCATTTTCAGAAAAGTAAGCCGGTCTACATTCTCTGAGGATAGTCGCATGCGACGGTCTGTTAGTACACCACCTGCAGCACTAAAGACGCGCTCAGATAATACACTGGCAGCAGGGCAAGTCAGCACCTCCAATGCATACTGGCTAAGCTCTGGCCATGTATCCAGCTTAGAGACCCAAAACTTGAAAGGGGAAGAGCCATCTGGGAGTACACTGAGAGGGAAAGACATGTAGTCTGTCACCATCTTACGTAAACGTTGCCTCATGGTGAGTGGGGTCGTCTCGGATGGTGTAGACATTGGTTGCGCTGACACAAAACTTCGCCACATTTGTAACATACTGCTCTTGCCCTGTGCAGAGGCGCTGCTTGTGCTCCCTCTTGTTGCAGAGGTGTCTCCACTGCCTCGACGCACAGAGATTCTTTGTAAAGCAGTAGCAGCAGCAGTGCTCTCGGCTGGAATGGAGAATATTATGGATTGCACCAGTCTGTCTTGGTACTCCCGCATTTTACGCTCCCGGTTCAACGGTGTGATGAGGCTTTGTAAGTTGTCCCGGTAGCGAGGGTCTAGAAGGGTGTACACCCAATAATCTGATGTGGTGAGAATGTGGGCGATGCGGCGGTCGTTTCTCAGGCACTGCAGCATGAAATCAACCATGTGCTGCAGACTCCCAACTGCCCAACAAACGCTGTCCTCTGGAAGAGGCGTCATCTCTGCCTGCTCTGCATCGCCCACCCTCGCTCTACATACTGACTAGAGCGTTGTGTACCTCCCTCTGTAGGGATTTCTTCCTCATCCATTGACTCCTCCTCATCCTCCTCACAAAGTGAGCCCTGCCCAGCCCTTTGTGAGGAACCAAGTTGCGCTGACTGTCCAGAAGGTGAGTGAATTTGTGACTCCTCATCCTCCACCTCTTCCAAAACCTCATCCTTTAGTGCTTGCAGTGATTTTTGAAGCAGGCAGATAAGGGGGACAGTCATGCTGACTAGTGCATCATCTGCACTCGCCATCCGCGTTGAGTCATCAAACGCACGCAAAACATGGCAGATTTCCTTCATAGAGGCCCACTCAGTAGTGGTGAAGTGTGAACGGCGCAAATTGCGAGTTGATTGCGCCTGATGCAGCTGATACTCCATTACTGCTAGCTGTTGCTCACACAACCGCTCCAACATTTGTAAGGTGGAATTCCACCTGGTGGGTACGTCACATATGATGCGATGTTCAGGAAGGCGAAATCTGCATTGCAGAGCAGCAATGCGCGATCTGGCTATGCTGGAACGTCGCAAGTGAGCGCACTCTAGGCGGACCTTCTGCAGCAGTTCAGCAAGATCCGGATAGTCCCTCAAAAAACTCTGCACGACCAAGTTGAGCACATGTGCCAGACATGGTATGTGAGTGAGGTTGCCAAGGACCAGAGCTGCCACCAGATTTCGGCCATTGTCACACACTACCAAGCCTGGCTGGAGATTCGCTGGCAAAAAACACACGTAGCTCTCCTGCTTGATGGCATTCCAGACCTTCTGCGCTGTGTGGCTTCGATTCCCCATTGAAATTAATTTCAGGACGGCCTGTTGACGTTTGGCCACGGCTGTGCTCATATCGTTCGCAACAGGTAAGTGTTCACAGGTCCATGTGGAGGTAGACCGTGACGGCTCCTGCAGCGATGATTCTGAGGAACTGGAGTAGGAGGAGGAGTCAATGTGTACAGACTGGATTCCTGCAATCCTTGGAGTTGGCAGAACACGTACAGCGACACTAGCAAGATCTGTACCCGGCTCCACAACATTGACCCAAATGGGCAGTGAGGGAAAGGTATCGTCCGTGGCCATGGGTACTGGTCCACGCATCGGTGGTCAGGTGGACCTTGCTACAGACGGCGTTTAGTAGCTCATGTTTAATGTTTCCCTCGACATGTTTTTGCAGACCAGGGACGGCTTGCCTGCTGAAATAAAATCGGCTTGGCACATTGTATTGTGGGACTGCCAATGCCATTAAGTTACGGAAACTGTCAGTCTCCACCAGCCTGAATGACAGCATTTCAAGGGACAGGAGTTTTGCAATGCCAGCATTCAGAGCCTGTGCTCGTGGATGGTTTGATGAGTATGGCCGTCTTTTATCCCATGCCTGTGCTACCGATGGCTGTTTTGTGGCCTGGGAGTGTGAAGATGACAGGGAACTTGCTGCTGTGGGTGGAATAACACTTTGTCTCTGGACAACAGTGACCGAGGTTCTTCCATGGCGATCCTGTGAGGAAGCAGAACCAGCTGTGTGTGAGCTGGAGGTAGAGGCTCCAACACGACCTGAAGATGTAGGTGCTGCTGTAGGTTGGCCTACATCTCCAGTGTGTCTTTGGAACTCAACTACGTGCTTTGTCCGCACATGTTTCCACATATTTGTGGTATTGAGGTTACTGCAATTTTTACCTCTTTTTACTTTTTGCTTACACAGCTTGCATTTAACATAGCAAATATCATCTGCAAGTCTGTCAAAAAAGGACCACGCAGTGCAAGTCCTGGGAGCGCCCATTTTGACTTTTGGAAGAGAACTGCTCCCAACAGGTGTCAAACTGGAGGCTAGAGGCAACCGAGTCTGCAGCCTACCTCTCCCTCCTGTTTGTACCATTGGGACAATCTCATCCTCAGAGTTGCTCCCACCACCTTCCTGTCCCTCACGCCATGTTGGGTCTTGGACCTCATCATCTCCACTACCCTCTTCCAACACCTGCTGCTGTTGGGTGGTCTGGCCAGCACCATGCTCAACAGAAACTGGCACCTGAGTCTCATCATCATCAGATGCGTTCTGCGGTGTGCTGACCATCGGCACTGGCTCACCCCCTGTAAGGTTCTGTGTACATGTTCCTGAAACTCAGTTTGTTCGTCAGCCATTTTACTTTCTGTCTTGCTGCAGCTATCTTGCCCTCAGTCAAAATGGAGTTTCCAGCTTGCATGTTCCCGCCCTGATTCTCTCCTTTTGCTTCTTAAGCAGCCACAGCTGAGCAATCAGTGCTTCAGAATCTAGCCTGCAGTGAACCTGTGACCTGACCCCTGAAGCCTTGGACCTTGTACTCCAGCTATTCCTACTGAGGAACTCTGAAGCACTTGTGGACTCTGAACCCTGCTCTTTGAAAGACCCACGTTTGCATGGACTTACGGTAACAGAGAAGAAGATCCTGAACCTGTTGTGGAGAGTGATTGCTGAGCTTAGATTACTCTGGCCTGCTGTGTCTCCTGCTTCTGTGTCTGCAAACTGTGTGACTATTTTTACCAATTTGTATGAAGTAATACAAGACTTTCTATATCAAACCTGTGTCTCATGTATTTTCATCGCACCCAAGCACAAGACGCTATATGAACTGTACTACATACATTACAAGATTCTGAAGCCAAACGTTAGTGTCTGCTGGGTCTGGAAAGGCTGTGTCTGCTGTAACTGTGGATATCGGATGTCCGGTTGTACTTTCTGTGATGACAGTGGTTGTGACTTCTCACAACCATTCCAGGTGAGCAATTCCCTTAAGTGTTTTTTTTTCTGCAGTGTTACCACAGGTAAACACTATTGGTTTTTTTTTTTCTTTTCTCTTTTTTGTCTGCTGTAACTGTGGATATCAGATGTCCGGGTGAACTTTCTGTGATGATAGTGGTTGTGACTTCTCACAACCATTCCAGGTGAGCAGTTCCCTTAATTTTTTTTTCTCTCTGCAGTGTTACCACAGGTAAACACTATTGTTTTTTTTTTTTCTTCTCCTCTCCTCTTCTTCCAGTACTCCTGTCTTAAAAGATCTGGAAAATGGAGGCCCGCATAAAGGAACTTTGCGGAGTGACTGATAATATCCTTGCAGATTTGCAGAATATAAAGACCCGTTTTTCAAGCCTACAGGACCTCACTAATCACAATTTGCAAGTGTTTGGACAGACTGCCCAGGATTTGCGAGCCAGGATTGAGGTTCTAGAGGAGCGAGTCCAGTCTCCTGCCGTAGCCCCGAGTTCTGGGATTCCCAAGTTGCCCCCTTTTCGTTTTGGCGGTGAACGTGAGAAATTCAGGGGATTTATTAATCAATGCAATCTTTTTTTTCTGCACATGCTTCACAATTTCCCACTGAACGATCTAAGGTGCTTACTATAATTATGTTGCTTACCAACAAGGCTTTGATGTGGGCAAACCCTCTGATTGAGACTGAGGATGATTGTTTGAATCACCTTGATGCTTTTATTTCAGCCATGGGGCAGGTGTTTGATGACCCCAATCGAGGTGCAACAGCTGAAGCAGCCATGTTAGCTTTGCGCCAAGGTAAGCACTCGGTAGCTGAATATGCCTTGGATTTCAGGAGATGGGCCCTTGATACCACCTGGGACAGTTCCGCCAAAAAATCTATTTTTCGAAAGGGGTTATCTCCACTGATTAAGGATGAACTTGCTCGTGCCGACCCTCCCACTGCGTTAGGTGACTTTATTAACTACTGCATCCGTATTGATACTCATCTGACTGAACGCAGGCAAGAGAGATGGTTCGAAAGCAATCGCACTAACCTTTTCCTACCTTCCTCTCCAGCTAAGGAACCTTTGAGTAGGATTACACGGGAACCTGAACCTGAACCCATGCAGGTAGACTCTTTACAACGACGGGTTAGTGATGCACGCAAGGAACATCGTTTTAAGGAGAATCTATGTTTCTATTGTGGTAAGTCAGGGCACTTCATTATAAACTGCCCCAGCCGTTCTCGTAAGACTACTGCAGCACTCATTCATTGTGAGTGTTGCGAGAGGGGATCTGTCAGGTCCGAGCCTCAGGCTCCAGAGAGATCTGCAGCAACAGATCTTGATTTCTCGGACTTAAACTCCGTTACCTCTGAGGACGTTGACTGTGTAAACGCTGCCATTTTTCAAGTTTCCTCAGCGGTGTCCCAGCTGAGTTGTAAGAAAAACAATTCTCATTGCTTTCTTTCCATCAAACTCTGGGTTGACTCAGCTTGGGTGTCTAGCTCTGCTATGATCGACTCAGGGGCAAGTGGAAATTTTATGGATGTCTACTTTGCTCTGAAACAGGGGATACGTTCAGTGAAGAAGGCTACTCCAGTACAGATGGAAACTGTGGATGGCTCCCTGCTGACCTCTGGACCAGTGGATCAGGAAACAGAGCCTTTGAGGGTTCTTATGGGTAAAGATCATCAAGAGAAACTGTCCTTTATGCTTATCTCTTCTCCCCACTTTCCCATTATTCTAGGGCTACCATGGCTGCAGGCTCAGAATCCTACCATTAACTGGGAGACCAAGGAATTACACTTTCCAGAGAAACAGATGAGTCCAAAAGTTTCAGCTTGCTCTGTTCCTAAAGGAACCATGTCAGTCCCTGAACTACCAGCTGTATACCAGGACTATGTGGATTTATGTGACAAGAAGAACGCTGACCAGCTTCCTCCTCACCGTCCATATGATTGTCCAATTGAATTATTGCCTGGAGCAGAGATACCTTTTGGTAAGATCTACCCCCTGGCGGGGCCCGAGCTAAAGGCTTTAAAGGATTACATAGACGAAAATCTAGCCAAGGGCTTCATACGCCCCTCTTCATCTCCTGCAGGTGCACCCATCTTCTTTGTAAAGAAGAAAGATGGATCTCTGAGACCATGCGTAGACTATAGGGAACTCAATAAGGTTACTATTAGAAACCGTTATCCATTGCCTTTAATCCCTGAGTTATTGGAGAGAGTGCGACATGCCAAAATTTTCTCTAAACTAGATCTTCGTGGGGCCTATATCTTAGTCCGTATTAGACCTGGGGATGAATGGAAGACTGAATTCAGGTCACGCTATGGACACTTTGAATATCTAGTTATGCCTTTTGGTCTGAGTACCGCCCCAGCCACTTTCCAACACTTGGTGAATGACATCTTCGGGGATCTCCTAGATACATTCGTGGTAATTTATTTGGATGATATTCTAATTTTTTCTAACTCCACAGAGGAACATCATGGACATGTGAGAATGGTCTTGGAACGTCTAAGACAAAATCATCTTTACATCAAACTTGAAAAGTGTGAATTCCATAAGACCGAAATTCAATTTCTGGGGTATGTACTGTCTACACAAAGAATTAGTATGGATGGAAGCAAAACCCAAGCCATCAAGGATTGGCCAAGTCCTAGAAATGTGAAGGAGGTACAGCGCTTCATCGGGTTTGCCAACTTCTATAGACGTTTCATTAGAAATTTCTCTGAGGTAGTGTCACCTATCACCCAACTTACCCAAAAAGAGTCTAGGTTCTCCTGGACTCCCCAAGCCCAGGAAGCATTTTCCCGTCTAAAAGATAAATTTACCACTGCACCTATCCTAGTACATCCCAACCCCGAGCTTGCCTTCATAATAGAGGTGGATGCTTCAGACTGTGCCGTTGGAGCTATACTCTCTCAGAGAACAGGTGAGAAGAATGTCTTGCATCCCTGTGCCTTCTTTTCCCAGCAGTTGTCTTCGGCTGAGAGGAATTACGATGTGGGCAATAGAGAGTTGTTGGCCATTATTGCCGCCTTCAAAGAATGGAGACACCTTCTTCAGGGAGCTGCACAGCAAATAGTCGTCCTAACAGACCATCGTAACCTTGAGTTTATCAGGTCGGCTAAGTGCCTGACTCCTCGCCAGGCTCGCTGGAATCTTTTCTTAAACTAATTTAATTTTATCATTTCTTATAGACCAGGATCGCGCAATGGAAAGGCTGATGCACTCTCTAGGATTTACTCAGCAGAGACACGTCCAATTACTCCTCCTAAGACTATTCTTCCTGACTCTAGATTCCTAGGAGTAATTCATAATCAAGACCTACTTAAGGACATCAAGGAAGCATACCATGCGGATTCCTTTTTGGCACAACCCCCAAGGGACGTAAGTCTTGTCTTTAAGAATGGTGTGTGGATTCAGGGACAACGCCTGTATATTCCTGAAACAGTCAGATTGAGAGTATTGCAACTCATTCACGATTCCAAGATAGCTGGGCATAGAGGAATTCTAAAGACACAGGAATTTCTTTCTCGTTTCTTTTGGTGGCCCACTTGCAGGAAGGATGTTTTAAACTATGTCACTTCATGTGAAGTCTGTGCAAGATGCAAAACACCTCGCTCCTCACCAACTGGTCTGTTACAACCTCTTCCCACCCCGTCCCGCCCGTGGGGATCCATTTCTATGGACTTCATTGTGGAGTTACCAACCTCTCAAGGGAAGAACACCATTCTAGTGGTGGTTGACCGTCTAACAAAGGCAGCTCATTTTATTCCTTGTGTCGGCTTACCCACTGCAAAACAGACATCAGATCTGATGATTAAAGATGTGTTTCGCTTACATGGAGTACCGGATGAGGTTATTTCGGATCGAGGGGTACAATTCACTTCTAGGTTTTGGCAAAATTTCTGTGCAGCATTGGACATTAAAGTAAACCTTTCTTCTGCTTTTCATCCCCAGACTAATGGACAGACCGAACGAACCAATCAAACCCTGGAGCAGTATCTCCGCTGCTTTATCTGCCACCTACAGGATGATTGGGTGGATCTACTTCCATTAGCTGAGTTCTCGTATAACAACTCTCAGAGTGCCTCCACTAAGCAGTCTCCTTTTTACTCTAATCTAGGTTATCATCCTAACATTCTACCACGATTTCCCATAGAAACGCCTTTACCAGCAGTGGCTGAAAGAATCACGTCTTTACAGAAGAATATGGATCTTCTAAAGGAGAATCTGGAATCGGCTCAGGAAAGGTACAAGAAAGCAGCAGATAAATTTCGTAAACCTGCACCAGCTTTCAAGGTAGGAGACTTGGTCTGGCTGTCAACCAGAAATCTTAAGTTAAGGATTCCATCGTCTAAGCTGGGACATAAGTACATTGGACCCTATAAAATCAGTAAAATTATAAGTGCCGTTGCTTGTCGTCTTCAACTGCCCAGAACTATGAGAATCCACCCTGTCTTTCATGTATCCCTACTAAAGGCTGCGACACCCAATAAGTTTCCTGGACGTTCTTCTCCTTGCCCTGACCCAGTGCTAGTCGATGGTCAGGAAGAATTTGTGGTGGAAAGGATTTTAGATTCCAGGTTGTATAGAAATCAGTTACAATATCTGATTAAATGGCAGGGCTACCCAGTGGAGGACAACTCATGGGAACCAGTCAATAACGTTAATGCTCCTCGCTTGCTCCGTCAGTTTCATCAGAGGTACCCACACAAGCCTGGTCTGAGGTCATCCGGAGGTTGTCCCTAAGGGGGGAGTAATGTAAGGTTCTGTGTACATGTTCCTGAAACTCAGTTTGTTCGTCAGCCATTTTACTTTCTGTCTTGCTGCAGCTATCTTGCCCTCAGTCAAAATGGAGTTTCCAGCTTGCATGTTCCCGCCCTGATTCTCTCCTTTTGCTTCTTAAGCAGCCACAGCTGAGCAATCAGTGCTTCAGAATCTAGCCTGCAGTGAACCTGTGACCTGACCCCTGAAGCCTTGGACCTTGTACTCCAGCTATTCCTACTGAGGAACTCTGAAGCACTTGTGGACTCTGAACCCTGCTCTTTGAAAGACCCACGTTTGCATGGACTTACGGTAACAGAGAAGAAGATCCTGAACCTGTTGTGGAGAGTGATTGCTGAGCTTAGATTACTCTGGCCTGCTGTGTCTCCTGCTTCTGTGTCTGCAAACTGTGTGACTATTTTTACCAATTTGTATGAAGTAATACAAGACTTTCTATATCAAACCTGTGTCTCATGTATTTTCATCGCACAAGACGCTATATGAACTGTACTACATACATTACACCCGCCTCTTCTGATTCAGAGAGACACATCTGTTGCGCATCACTGCATACTCCCTCTTCTTCACATTCCAGAATGCTGCTTGGCTGGGCCCCTGTTTGCAAGCCAACAGATTCTGAGAACAGAAGCAGAGACTCAGCTGGCTCCAGTTCAGAACACTCTGACTGCCTGGGCAATTTGACAGGCGGTGAACAGACAGATGGTTGCTCAACAGTGTTGTGGTCCTGAGAGGAGGTGGAAGCAATTGAAGTTGATGCATTTGCTGCCATCCAACCAACAACGGCTTCAATTTGTTCTTCCCGCAGCAGGGGGGTACGCCGAGCTCCTACAAAACTGCACATAAAGGAACGCTCACGGGGAAAACTGGTGGATGCTGTGTCACTGGGGGCGGCAGCAGCCACAGAATCCCCACGTCCTCTCCCTGCTGAAACTCCACGGCCACGACCACGTGCCTTACTCCCTGCCTTCTTCATCTTGGTAGATTGATAAAGAAAGTCAGAAAAGTTAAAAGGCCTAAGTGTTGTTATTCCGCAGAGACTGCAGTGAACACTGCAGACAACTGTTCACTAGCTGTGAAAGGCCCCTTTGTGTACTTCTATAGTGTTTGCAACCAATGTATTGTATACGGATGGAAGCGCGTCACACTAATAGATTGGAGTTATTTTAAATAGAATGGAGCAGCAACAATTATAGAAAAATTACAAGGATGAGGCAGTGACACACGTTCAGCAGACTATAACCAGCAGTGGTTTAAGAACTAACTGGAGCGTGATCTGCACTCAGCAAAAAAAAAAAATATCACAGACTAGAGTGAACACTGCAGTGCACACAACTGGTCACTATCTGTGAAAGGCTCCTTTGTGGACTTCTATAGTGTTTGCAACCAATGTATTGGATACGGATGGAAGCGCATCACACTAATAGATTGTAGTTATTTTAAATAGAATGGAGCAGCAACAATTATAGAAAAATTACAAGGATGAGGCAGTGACACACGTTCAGCAGACTATAACCAGCAGTGGTTTAAGAACTAACTGGAGCGTGATCTGCACTCAGCAAAAAAAAAAAATATCACAGACTAGAGTGAACACTGCAGTGCACACAACTGGTCACTATCTGTGAAAGGCTCCTTTGTGGACTTCTATAGTGTTTGCAACCAATGTATTGGATACGGATGGAAGCGCGTCACACTAAAAGATTGGAGTTATTTTAAATAGAATGGAGCAGCAACAATTATAGAAAAATTACAAGGATGAGGCAGTGACACACGTTCAGCAGACTATAACCAGCAGTGGTTTAAGAACTAACTGGAGCGTGATCTGCACTCACCAAAAAAAAATATATCACAGACTAGAGTGAACACTGCAGTGCACACAACTGGTCACTATCTGTGAAAGGCTCCTTTGTGGACTTCTATAGTGTTTGCAACCAATGTATTGGATACGGATGGAAGCACATCACACTATAATTTCAATTGAATGGAGCTGCAAGAATTACACTAAAGAAAAAAAAAAAAAAAGAGTCTGTGAGTGACACTTGCAGATGCCTACAAACAGCGTTGGATGCAGAGCAAACTGCAGCGCGTCACCTGCACTCACACACAGACCTTGCAGAGCTGTGAAAACAACACTGCAAGGCTAAAGGAAGCTTTACACAGCGGTTGTTAAACTAGCCTGCCTAAAGCACAGTACACAAAATCGCAATCTCTAACTGTCCCTCAGAGTCAGCAGAGCAGCGTTCTGTCCCTAACTGAATTCACAGCACAGTGACGCTAAAATGGCGGCGGCGCCTTTTATAGTGCATTCTGACATCATTTCAGCATCCAATCACAGCCATGCCATTAGTTAACATGACCGCAGCAGTACAGGATGTGCCCACACTTCTTAGGATTCCTCATTGGCTGACTAAAATCACATTGCCTCTCAAAGAATTATGGGAACTTCCGATTCCGGTATACAATTTATGGAAAATATCGGAACTAAGTATCTAAAGTCCGATACAGCGAATATCGGCCGATACCCGATACTTGCGGTATCGGAATGCTCAACTCTAGTCATGAGAAAACAGTCCCAGAATCGCCAAGATCTGTTGACCCGTTCCAGAGTTATAACCTCATAAATGTACAGTGGTCAGAATTGTAAAAATTGGCCCGGTCATTAACGTGCAAAAAACCCTTGGGCTTAATGGGTTAACTTTGAGATTGTTTCTATTTTTCAACAATTTTGGTTCTCAAGTTTTCAGACTGCTCTTTTCTCTTTTTGTTCTTCATGCTTAGCATGGCACACAGACACACAATACAAAGGTTGAATCAGCTTCTCCCATTTTACCTGGTTTCAGGTGTAATTTTCCTATTGCTCACACCTGTTACTTGCCACAGGTGAGTTTGAGCAAACATCACATGTTTGAAGCAAAGTTATTTACTCACAATTTTGGTGATCCAAAATTCCAGTTGAAAGGTTTAAGAAAACTTGTTGATGATTATAGACAGTGATTGATTGCAGTTATTTATTCCAAAAGGTGTGAAAGCAAATATTAAGTTGAGGGTGGCAACAATTTTGTCCGACCCATTTTTGGGACTTCGTGTGAAATTATGTCCAATTTCCTTTTTTCTCGGTTTTTTGTGTTATTCCAATACACACAAAGGAAATAAATGTGCAGAACAAAACATGGAATTGCAATAATTTTCAGGGAGAAAGGCTTCATTTTCTGGAACAATTTCAAGGATGCCAATACTTTCAGCCATGACTGTAAAATCATGTCAGTCAAGTTCACAACAGTTTTTGTTTTAACCTTGATATTATTTAGCGTTTCCATGTCACCTATTTCCTTTTTCTCCATTTGGGTGTTATCCTTTTTTTCCTTTCTTCATCCTCAACTAATTTGTTTCCTAGAGGATTGCTTGGAACAGGACATTGATTCCAAGTTTCTAAATTAGATACTGATAAAAAGTTAATAAATGTGGATAGTGTCAAGATCTTTTAATTATCCAGCAGCAGTCAAACATGAATTTCAAAATCAGCAGTGACTCCCCAATCAGAAACTAATGCATCAGGAGTTTCAGTAAGATAGGTAAGCCTGTTATAGGGAAACATAAATCATAAACAATTGGAAAGCTCTCACTTATCTTGAAACTTTTCTTTTAAATGACATGTGGAGAGATTTATTCAGTGATGAGATAATGGAAGGTAAATTTGACTTTCCCCTCTCCAGTTCATCCTTAATGCAGCAGCCAGGGTCATCCATCTAGCTAATCGGTACTCAGACGTGTCTGCTCTTCGTCAGTCATTACACTGGCTGCCCATTCATTATAGGATCCAATTCAAAGTATTTGTTCTCACCCACAAAGCTCTCCACGGTGCTGCACCCCATTACATCTCCTCGCTCATTTCTGCAATCTACTTTCGACTAACCTCTGCGTCAATCTGTACCTCCCAATCCCCACTCCAAGACTTCTCTCGCATTGCACCAATCCTCTGGAATGCTCTACCCGAAGAAATTAGGACCAGCCACAACTTGCACAGTTTTAGGCGCTCCCTCAAAACACATTTGTTCAGAGCGGCCTATCATGTTCCCTAATCAAAGTAATTTTTTGTGTAAGTGTGCGTGTTGTAGGGATGTGGTCTCGCTGGTGTGCGACCGGAGGTAAGCAGGAGGGCGACTCTTCCAGGTTCTTTAAGCAAGTTTATTATAACTTCATAAACTTGCCTTAAAACAGAAAAAGAAAACAGCCTTCTCTGGCACAAAGTAACAAAAACAGATACAAAGTCCTGGTACTCTAACTGAGCACTCTTTCAGCAACCTGACTGGTGGTCTCCTCAGAACTCCCACACTGGAGGTTTCCACACCTCCAACCACTCACACCTGTGGTCAGCAGCAGGCTCACTTATATACACCAGCCGTTCAGCTAACACAGAGCACATGACAGGTCACATGGCAGTGACCTCATCACAGGTCCTCAAACCACACACAAAGGTATTCAGCTCACACAGAGCACATGACAGGTCACATGGCAGTGACCTCATCACAGGTCCTCAAACCACATACAAAGGTATAGTAAAGTCTTACTATCACTACATACCTCCCCCCTCTGCCTAAAGCCGTGGCCTTTCAGTCATCTCCACAATCAGCCGGTCTGTCACCGTGTGCCTTAGGTCACTGAGTCCTGATCTAATTGAGGTGTCACTGCCTCTAGCTCTCATTTCAGGCCATCTATGTTCTGTCTCAGTTTCACTTTGATGACCTTCATTCTGCAGCGAACCTCTGCGCCTCTCTATATTGTGGGTTGAAGGTGACTGCCTTTTTTTTCTCAACTCTTGCAGCTGTGTGTTGGTCTGCTTCTTCTCAAGTTTTAGCTGCTCTATTCTTCCCTGGTTCACCTCCAAGAGCATCCGGATCTTCCAAGGCTTTCCACCAACGCCCTCCGACTTGGAGGTTTTCTTGTTGGCTCCCGACATCTCTGCTTCTCGTAGAGGTATTGTAGTGGCATAGCTCTTATGTCCGCCTCCCGCTTCACTGTGACTTTCAGGGTGTGGCCATCTGGGTGGCGGTTCCCTTGCTGGCTTTCTTTCGCCGTCGAGGCCCCTTCTTTGGTCAACCTCTTCAGTTCACTCTCTTCCCGTACGCACGGACCGGGAGAGCGCAACCGTTCGATTTCCTGGTCTGTCGTGTTAGCTTCCTTCTCTATCTGGAGTTTTTGGAGAATTTTCTCTTGCTCCTCTGCCCAGCATCGGTGCTCTTCTTCTCTCCGTAGAAGTTCCTGCTGATGCTTCTCCTGGGCCTCTCTGAGCACCTCCGTATCTTTCGCTAGGACTTGGTTCGCCGTCAGGCACACTGATAGTTGACCTTGGACTTTAGAGAGTTCTTTCTCCAGGTCCTTCATTCGTTGCTCAATCTCTTGTCCCCGTATCTTTTCTCGCATGACTGTCTCTTTAAGCAGCTCTATCTCATGGCGCTGCTCTTTTTTCTCCAGTATATGTGGCACCATCCTTCTCCCCTTTTTTCTCTTCTTAGAGAGCATAGGCTGTCTGGCCTTCCTGCAGCCCCTGCGGTGAGGAGAAGGTCTGCCACTTGTACCTGACTCCACCTTGCTGCACTCGCTTTCACTTGCATTTAAGTTACAGTCTGCATAGGAGTCATTCCCACTCCCTCTGTCATCTTGGAACGGCAAGTCCCCACTTAACCAGGTGTCGGCCCCTATTCCTGGGGCGAACCAGTTTTCTGCGGACCTATATTTGGTCACCTCAAAGTCCTCACTTTGGTCTGAGCCACCCTTTCTTACGGCTACCAGGCACTGGGTATCTTTGACTTTAGGGGTGGCTACCTCTGTTTTACCCACCACACTATCAGCAACCACTACAGCCTCCTGCAGGGGTGGGACTCTCTTAGGGTCATTCTGGTTCCCTTCTGAGCAATCAGCCAGTGCTTCGTCCCACATCTCCCAAAACTGTTTACAATCCTGGCCTATTATTATAGGATATGGTAAGTCTGGGACTACAGGGACATCATGGGTGGAAATAATAGTGTCCGTCTCAACAATTACCCTGGTTACCTGATACTCCCTAGTGACCCCATGAATGCAAGGGACTTCCATATTTTTTCCGGGAATCAGATAGACAGGGAGTGTGTCGCTCAGCAGAGTCACCTGGCTTCCTGAGTCTAGAAGTCCACTCACACACTCTCCATTCACTATTAGAGAACAGTTCAATGCCCCCCGGTCAGATGTAAAGTCAGTACACCATTCGCGACATACACTGTTCAACCCCCGAACCCGGCAACAGTTCCTCGGCTCATCCGCCGCCACCTCTCCTCTCCTTATCGACTCAGCTTGAGACTCCGCCCCTTCTGAGTGTGGCAGTAGTTTGTTAGGGTTTATTGGTTCCCCATTCTCGCTAGGGACCTCAGAACTCTTTCTCCACAGATCCCAAAACAGACAGAAATCCCGGCCTATAATTATAGGACGCACCAAGTCCCGAACGACGCCGACTTCATGGGACTCAGTGCCATGCGCCGTTTCAATGTCTACTCTGGCCATAGGGTAGTCCTTTACATCACCATGTATGCATTGAACACCAACTTTTTTCCCTGGTAGTATGTTGAGAGGAAAAGTGACCCTAATCAAGGTCACTAAGCTCCCAGAGTCTAGCAGCGCCGTCACTGCTTCACCGTTCACCTTCACGGGACATACTTGAGGACCCTGATTGGGGAACAGGTTTCCACTGCAGGCTGGATATGCATACCATGAAATACGGTGTCCTATGCTGCAGTCCATCTGCTCAGTGGTCTGCGGACACCGGGCAGCTATATGTACTGGCTCGCGGCACCTCCAACAAATAATATCACCCGTAGTGACCTTGGGCACCACCTCCCCCCGCCATTTTGACCTTGGGTCCCCACCCCTTTTTGGGACTCTGCCCCCTGTTGGGGCCGCCAGTACGGAATAGGCTGCTTCCCCAAGGCACCTTCCATTCCCTGGTACCTCTCGACCAGTCCGACCAGTTCATCAGCATTCCGGGGATCACCCTGGGCAACCCAAGTCTGTAGGTGTTTTGGCAGGGAGTGCACAAACCGATCCATGACGACTCTTTCTACCATCTGTGCCGGTGTAGCGGACTCTGGCTGTAGCCATTTCTGGACCAGGTGCAGTAAGTCAAACATTTGGGAGCGAGGTGGTTTGTCCCGGTGATAAGCCCAGCGGTGCACCCTCTGTGCCCTGATAGTCATTGTTACCCCCATACGTGCGAGGATCTCTACCTTTAGCTTAGGATATTCCTGAGCGTCCTGCACAGTCAAATCGTAATACGCCTTCTGGGATTCACCTGTCAGGTATGGGGACAATATCTCTGCCCACTGCCCTGGGGGAAGTCTTTCCCTCTCAGCAACACTCTCAAATACAGCCAGGAAGGCTTCCACATCATTCCCGGGGGTCATTTTTTGTAATGTGCGTCTTACCGCCTTTCTGACGTGGTTGTCATCAGCCAGACCTGGGGTTGGGGCGCTCGTCCTGCCCTGGATGGAGGTTGTCAAAAGCTGCATCTGCTGCCGATGCTCCTGCTGCATCTGCTGCAAGAACATCCTGTTGGCTTCTTGCTGCTGTTCCTGTGCCTGTTGCTGCTGTACCTGTGCCTGGACCAAGTGTTTCAGCAGGTCTTCCATTTTCTCCGGCAATGCTGGCTGGATTGCTATAGCCTTGACCCACGACATGCAGTAACCAGTCTCACTTCTCTGCTGGGAACGCTGCCCGCATTTACGCCACCAATTGTAGGGATGTGGTCTCGCTGGTGTGCGACCGGAGGTAAGCAGGAGGGCGACTCTTCCAGGTTCTTTAAGCAAGTTTATTATAACTTCATAAACTTGCCTTAAAACAGAAAAAGAAAACAGCCTTCTCTGGCACAAAGTAACAAAAACAGATACAAAGTCCTGGTACTCTAACTGAGCACTCTTTCAGCAACGAGACTGGTGGTCTCCTCAGAACTCCCACACTGGAGGTTTCCACACCTCCAGCCACTCACACCTGTGGTCAGCAGCAGGCTCACTTATATACACCAGCCGTTCAGCTAACACAGAGCACATGACAGGTCACATGGCAGTGACCTCATCACAGGTCCTCAAACCACACACAAAGGTATTCAGCTCACACAGAGCACATGACAGGTCACATGGCAGTGACCTCATCACAGGTCCTCAAACCACATACAAAGGTATAGTGAAGTCTTACTATCACTACAGTGTGTAGAACAATATAAAGAACAAGGAGTCTTGGAAATGATGATATGGCTCTGCAGTGCCCTGATCTCATTATAATTACATCTGAAATTATAAGAATAGACAGAATAATATGTGCTAACCTACATACACAGAAGATCAGTGGTTAGTTGACCAAGATGTTTAGAAAAAAATCTCCCTTCCTAATTCCTTCAAAAACTGTGTGCCTAGAAGAATTAATTGGTGCTGTTTTGAATGCAATCAGTTCAAAGGTTGGTCCCACCAAATATGGATTTTATTTTGAGTACTTTTTGTTTTATTCACTTCAAATTTTATAATACATAAAAATAAACAATAAGCACTTATATTTTTTAATAATTTTTATGTGCTTTTTTGCACTTTTTTCTATACATATATATCAGAGGCGTAGCTAGGGGTTCAGCTCAGTGGGGACGAAACATCTGAGTGGGCCCCTAACATGCGGACATATCATTGGTGCAACCTGTGTGGCCGCACATGGGCACAAGAAGTAAGGGGGTCCATTTCTACCTTCAAAAAAGGTGCAAATTTGCATTTTTAGGGGCTCTTGGGCTGCAAAGGGATCATATATTGTTCTTGCACAGGGACCCTTTCTGTCTGTGGCCGCCTGTGGCCCCTAACCAGGTAATCATGATTATAACTATGGTGGTATAGGGGAACCTCAGGAGATGATCCCACTGTTATTGAAAATAAAAGTCTATACAAAGACCAGCATTGATATTACCGCCTTATGGTCACATATAGTGGTAGATACCAGTCCTGCAGGACATATAGAGATTACTGCACAGTTATAGATGGTGACTTACAGAAGACGTTCTTTCTGGTGGAGTCATTCACTTTTCTATCTGGCCCAGACCGACATGTCAACATCTCCAGCCAGGACTCATCTGCAAAGATTACAACAAAGACGCATTTGTCTTCTCACATTTCCAGCACCGTTCACATGTAGAATCATGAGATCCTAGAATGATAGAGTTGGAAGGGACCTCCAGGGTCATCTGGTCCAACCCTCTGCTCAATGCAGGAGTCACTAAACCATCTCAGACAGATGTCCGTCCAGCCTCTATGTGAAGACCTCCATTGAAGGAGAACTCACCACCTCTCATGGCAGCCTGTTCCACTCATTGATCACCCTCACTGTCAAAAAGTGTTTTCTAATATCTAATGTGTATCTTCCCCCCTTCAGTTTCATCCCATTGCGTCTCCTGTTTTCATGTGCAAATGTATTCCCAACCTGCACAAACTCCTCATCCTGCCAATACCCCAATACTGAACCCCTGTTGCCGTGTCCCTATTACTGCACTTGCTGTGTGGTACAAAAACAGAGCTTTTCTTCCTGGCTCACATAGTAATGCCACCACTGCCCCTTACATCGTAATAATATCTCCTGTGTGCTCTCTAAATGGTAAAATTGCCCCCTAGAAAATATTAATTTCCTGTACATGTGCCCTTCACATTTTGTCCCTAGAAAGTAATAATACTCCATGTGCAACTTTGATGGTCACAATACTGAGAGCCCTATAACAATAATGTTTAAGTGCCCACTTAACATTTAATAATGTCCACTGAGTTCCCCATGTATAATTCCTCTATATACAGTATGCTGGGCCCACAGATCCCCTCTACACCCTGTGATGATCCCACAGCTCCCCTATACACCATATGATGATCCCACAGCTCCCCTATACACCATATGATGATCCCACAGCTCCCCTATACACCTTATGATGATCCCACAGCTTCCCCAAACACACTATGATGCTCCCACAGCTCCCCTATACACCGTATGATGATCCCACAGCTCCCCTATACACAGTATGATGGGCCAGAAGCTCTCGTACATACAGTATAATGTCCCCCAGAGTTCCCCTATATATATAATGATGTCCCCACTGCTCCTCCAATACACAGTATAATCGTTAATAGTGTTCTGACACCGTGCTGCGCCTGCACTGAGAGCTCCTCTGCAGGGAGGAAATTAACTTTATTTCTCCCGGCAGCCTTGCTCTTCCAGTCATAGGGGTTGCGCTGGCACGGTTTCAATCTGCGCTCTGTGTATAGAGAGTGGCGGCTGTAACAGCACCATGGCACTGACTGACAGCTGCCTCAGCACCATCTGCCACCCAGTAGTTACCCTACAGGTGCCCCTTTAAATAATAATGCTTCTTAAGTATCCACTTAATATTTATCTGAGTCCCCCTATGTACATTAGTAATGGCCCCAGCATCACTGATGTGAGCAGGGGGTGGTGTGATGACTCTTTCGGCTTCTCCCAATTATCTTCTGTTGAGTGAAGTCAAACTTACTAGTCAACACGTGCAAATAGCAAATGTGGTCGCATGACCGCCTGATCGCACCAGTGGTCATGGGGTCTCATGATGGCAGGCGCACCCCATCATGATTTTGCAGTCTGTAGTCTCAAAGTGACTGCAGACAATCATCCCAAGCCTTTAAAGGGAATCTGTCACCCCATTTTAGCCATATCAGCTAAAGATATGACTGAATAGTGCGTCCCATAAGCAACCTATCGGTATGTAGCTTATTTCCAGATACCCCCGTTTTGATAGCAAAATACCGTTGTAAAGTTGGGATTCTTTTCTGTAAATCAGAGCGGTCCGGAGGGCGGCGTTTTCTTTCCTTCCCCCCCCGCTCCTCGGAATCTCTTGCGTTCTGCTTCCCACGATTGCGCTGTTAAAATTCCCCCCCATGCATGCGCAGGGTGCTTTGCCCAACAGTGGGCCAAGCATAAAATCATTACAGCGCATGCGCAACTATTGTCATTCACTTTCCTTGCCCCGGAAGTCGTCCAAGGCAAACAGTCATTTCCGGGGCAAGGAAAGAGTTGCGCATGCGCTGTAATGATTTTATGCTTCGCCCACTGTTTGGCAAAGCACACTGCGCATGCGCGAGGGGAATTTGAGCAGCGCAATCGCGGGAAGCAGAACGCCGTCTGTGCTATTCACAGACAGCCATACGCAAGAGATGCCAAGGAGCTGGGGGGCGGAGAGGAGAGAAAACGCCGCCCTCCGGACCGCTCATATTCAGTCATATCTTTAGCTGATATGGCTAAAATGGGGTTACAGATTCCCTTTAATAACTTCATAATAATAAATTGCTTATTATTAAATTATTAAATAGAATGCAGCTCGTAGTTATTGTATGGTTATACTTGTTAGGGGGCAGACAGATGGAAGTATTTCTCGTGCGAGGATCACATCGCAATCCTCAGACTGAAAGTCGGCTCTCCACACCTGAGTGTGACAGCTGCATAGTAATACATCATGCTCATGTCAGGAGCTGTACCGGCCAGTCCGAGGATTGCAGTGCGATCCTCGCATGAGTTATACGGCCGTCTGTCTGTGCCCTTGTTATAATAATACTGAAATATTAATCTATTAAAGTATTTACGAGCTCACAAGTAAAAAAAAAGCCCCCTACCTCCCCCCTGTTCCCCACCAACACCCCAACAGCCCATCCTCTCACATGCACCCCTCAGTGCTCTGTCCTCCAGACCCCACAATACCCACATCCTCTCACATTCACCCTCCGTGCCCTGTTGCCCCTCCCCCACTTCAGCCCCCACAATACCCCATCCTCTCACAGTAAACTCCCAGTGCCCTATCCCCACAATACCCCCATCCTCTCGCAGTAACCCCCCGTGCCCTAGGCCCCACAACACCCCCATCCTCCCACAGTAACCCCCCAGTGCCCTAGCCCCCACAATACCGCCATCCTCTTACATTCAACCCCAGTGCCCTGTCCACCCTACCTCACAATACCCCCATCCTCTCACATCAACCCCTGTGCGCCAGCCCCCACAATATCCAGATCCTCTCACATTCACCCCCAGTGCCCTGTACCCCCTCCCCCACAATATCCCCATCCTCTCACATTCCCCCCACAGTGACCATGACATGCCTAAGCTGAATAAATTTATTAAATTCCATCCCCACTTACCAATGAAGCTTGCAGTCAGTGGCTGAGGCAGGACCAGGAAGTGTCCAGTGTATGCACACAGAGGGCACTAGGACCCACTGTGGCTGAGACAACCAGAGCCTGCAGGGCAGAAAGTGAAACTACAGCTGCTGCCGGCCAGGAAGGAGCTCCTCTGGTGAGACAGCAGCTCCTGCACTGTGCGCACACAGACAGGCACTGCAACCTGTGGCAGAGGGAGCCGGCATTGTGCTGCTCTCTCCCTGACACGTCAGATAATGGCCATGTCTCCCAGTGGGCCCCTGCATGTGACTGGGCCCGGGGCAATGGCCCCCTCTGCCCCCCCAGTAGCTACGCTACTGTATATATATATATACACACTCAAACGCATACACACATTTCAGTGGTGTGCAGATCTTTCATAGATATGAATAAAGGAATAAAGGACACTCAAGGTATCTTATCTCTGCCAAAAATACTTTTGAAATTTGCTGTAAGTCAGGATATAATGTCTGCAAGTCTCCAAGAGGGAATGCACTTTAAAATAAATGGATGTCATTTTACAAAGTGCCCAAGGCATATGCTAATACACAAAGCAAGTTGCCAAGAAAAATGTTGGAAATACTTACCCTGAAATAACTTGTTACAAGGATTTTACCTGAAGTGAGTTTTCATGACAGCTCTTTGCATTTTTGTCACATTCTGTTCTGAGTTTTCCACATATATTAGATAAAATAATCTCTGACAAATTTTTTCATGTTTTTCCAGTGCATAACTACCTCTGCTTTACCAAATTTTGAAAAGGTGATGATGTACTGTATTGATTATGCCCAAAATCAAATTAAAAAAAGCTAAATTGGCATGCAGGTAAATATGTAGAAAATTAATTTTCACTTTGTCACTTGCCTTTTGGAACATGTGAACAAGGGTTCCAGATTAAGGCCGGCGTTACACTAAGGAGGAATACAGACGAGTGAGAGGCGTGAAAACCATGCATTACACACGGACCAATATTTCTCTATGGGGCAGCTCTGATCATGCGTATTTTCTCGGCCGTATCTTACGGTGCGAGACACCCGCAGCATGCTGCGATTGTACGCGTATTACGCCCGTTGTACGCCAATGAAAGTCTATGGGTGCGAGAAAACAACGGATTACACATGGACCAGACGTGTGACTTGCGAGAAATACGCAAGACTTCTGCAGCTCACAGGAAATGGTGCAACACATGCTGCAGGAAGCTGACACATGCAAATTAGCTCAAAAAGAGCACAAGACATCCTGGAAGAACGCTTCCACATAGTCAGCCATGATGCCTACGCTCATCAATGTGGACATGTTAATAGTCTTGGTGCAGGAGAGGCCCGAAATTTTGGACCAAAAAGATGCACATTATGCAGACCGCGCAAGGAAAGAGGCGGCATGGAGACGCATCTGTGGGCAGATGTTTCCCACTTTGGCGACAGTCCACGAGAGGAGCAGCAGCGAATCAGTAAGCTACTTGATTTTTTTCCAACCTTCTTAACGGTCAGAGCGTAGTTCTAGCGCAGAATTTGTCCAAAAAATTATTTGTTTGTTTTTTTTTGGCACCAAAATGTTAGTATAGTCACATCCTACTAGGCCCCCATGACTATATTACGTGTATGTAGAAGAATTTGGCTTTGTGCAGCTACATAGTTGATTACATTATATGTGTCATTGCAGTGGATGATGTTATGAGAAGATGGAGAAGCATCCGAGACCAGTACCGGCGGGAACGGCAGCAGAGGTCCAGGAGTGGGTCTGCGGCACCGAAAAAAAGAAAATCTGTCTACTTTGGCCGCTTTGGCTTTCTGGCTCCTATTCTGGATATGAGACCGTAAGTACATACATCACACCACATAACACATATGCAGTTTAGGCTCACCTCTTCTACATATTCTAATCCCCTTTCATTTCACAACAGATCTGAGGATCCTCCTGCACGGGCGCCTACACCTCAACCCATTCCCCCACCGAAACAACCTTGGCAACAACAGGGTCAAATGGCTGACTATAATCAGACTTCCCAATATGGCCACTTGTACAGATCCAGTGTTGGAGGCAGGTCCCAACCTAGATGTGCTCAACATGGTCATATTGGGGGTATGATTCTCGTGGGTATCATCTTACACAGGAATATAATCTCCCTTATCTGTATAGCAATGTGCCCACACACCAACCTGACTGTGGGCAGATTTAAGCTCAGAGCCCAGAAAATCCACCACAACAGGGTGATGGTCAAGGTTCTCATCATAGCCAACCACACAGAGATGCTGGGAACCCGCCAACCCCACCACCCACATACCACCAGCTGTGATGTTTTTTTTACTTATATATTATGATTTAAACCAAAGTTTTATATTTTTTTATATTTATTTTTACACAATGTTGTGTAAAGCATATTTGCACTCATCTGAATGCCTACAAACAGCATATGGTACTTAGCTGGTGGGATATGGGCTAGGGGAGAATTTATTGTTTCTTTATATCTTATAATTTATACCAATGTTTGTTATTTTTTCCCCTTTCATTTTAAACATTGTTGGCTAATGCATCATTGCATTTGTCTAGTCTTAGAACCCAACCATATGGGGCAGATATGGTGCTCACTACAGTAGTGATAGTGAAAGTTTGTTATTTTGCTTATTTATTATTAGTTATGGAAAAGTTTTTTTTTTACTTTTTATTTAACTCCATGTTGTCTATTGAATATTTGCAGTAGTATAATCTAGTGAACCAAACATATGGGTAACATATGCTCTTCACTATCCATAGTGAACTTTTATTTTCTTTACATACTATTATTTACTGCAATGATTGTTATTTTTTTAATTTTAATTTCGCTCACAGTTGTCAAATGCATCTTTGCACTTGTCTAATGTGATCAATCTGACATATGGGTCACATATGATCAGCACTACCCATACTGACTATTGGTTTTTGTCTTTACATACTATTATGTATAGAAACATTTGTAATTTTGTCATGCCTTATTTTGTTACTTGTGTAAGAATGCACACTTACATTATTGTGCTGTAAATACATATTCCATATGAAGAAAATTTGGTAGTCACTACCTCAAGTGGCAGTTTGCACATATAAATATCTATTTTTATAAAAAGTTTGGAGTCTTTTTTCATAAGTTGTTTGTACTCAACCACCAACACATCTGTTATGACCAATAACACCAGACAGAGACTATGACAATTTGGGAAGTGGTATTGCTCCTCAAATCCCCTGGCAATCCTCTTCCAGTCTTCCATCTTTGGCTCAGGCATCACCAGTTGATGCAGTCTGTCCCAGAGTTGTGAGCAGGTATCACGCACAATGCCAGAGATGCTGGACCTCCCAATCAAAAACTCTAGATGGAGTGCGGCCTAGGATATGCCAGTAGTTAGGAACCTACAAGTAACCAAATGTACAGAGAACAATCAATACACATGCACAAAGGTTTAACAAACGCACTATACTTAACCCTTACATGATTTAATGTCCAAACAATCATAAGTTCTATTTACCCCAAGTAAACATTTTCAATAATTTTAACATACACATCATTGTTCAGGTACCACAAGGTGATATATGGCCTGTATTATGAGGATATTTCTGCTACAGCCATAAGTGTAAAGGGAAACTAGTGGAAAACACATCATCAACAGACAGCATGTAGGTGAGGAATACATACCGTAGCGTAAGGAGAAGTTGCTCCTCTGCAGAGATAGCTTTGCGCATTCTGGTATCCTGGTAGGTGATCCCAGGGTGCACAATCTCCAACAAAACATCAAATGTGGGAATGGTCATCTGACAAAACTGAAAAAAAATTGTCTGGATGAGTCCGCACAGATGCATACAGGCGGTGAAAATGGCCTTTATTGAGGCGTTGCCTCAAATGCAGATGCACCCACATGCGCTTCCTCCTCTGCGGATCAATGATCACTGGGTAAGGCTGGCCAAAGAGGCGGGACAAAACACAGTTGTACAACACTCGATCAGTTTGGGTGAACTGAAGAGTGTCAGACATGTTGGCAAGCAAGCAGCAGGACTCCAACACAAGCACCCCACAAAAATGGCAAGATTGGGGGTTGCAACCTGATGCAGAGCCAATAAATAGCCCTGCTGATGATGATTTGAATGAGTTTCAGGCCTAAAAACCGTTAAATGTCTATTTTGCAAGGCGGCGAGAAAAATACGCTGTACGGATGCCATACGGATTACATACGGATGCTTACATGCGCAAAATTTGCAGCCGCACCCTGACAACGGATGAAATACGGATTATTGGCGTATTACGCTTGTACAATACGGTCTGTATTTTTCTACGGTGAGTGTGACGCTGGCCTAATAGTTACAATGACTTGCGAAAGTATTGACCCCCATGGCTTTTTAAATATTTTATTACATTGGAACTTCTATTGAAATATTTTTGTAATCCAATTTGTGTGTGATGCATCAGCATTAAATAGTCTAAGTTTTAGTATGTACTGTTTCAGTATGTCAGTGTTTTGAAACTGCAACGGAGGTTCATCTTCCAACAAGACATTGACCCAAAGTATATTGCTAAAGCAACTCCTTGAGTGGTTTAAGGGGAAATGTGTAAAAGTTTTGTAGTGTCCTAATCAAAGCCCAGACCTTAATCCAATTGAGAATCTGTGAAGATTGTAATCAGCTAACTTAAAGGAGCTAGAGCAGTTTTGCCTTGAGTAAGGCAAAGAGACATTGAATCTAAAGATGTATCACTTTGTTTAGTGAGTGCAGTGGTTCTTACACAACTTAAGCTTTGAGAGTACACCAAAGGGACCCTAACCAAGTATTTATCAAAGCTAAAAGCCTATATATTGAAAGAGCAGCTAGGGTCCAGCACTAATTAAAAACATGCATTCAATGTTCTGCTGTATTCTTTTGTTTATATATTATGCAATCTTATCCGCTTGCACCGGTTCACACTTGTATTATTCAATTTGGAGTTGCTGGTTAATTTTTTGTTTTATACAGTGCTCAGCATAAATGATTATATGTATCTTTTTTGTTCATGGGCTTTCTGAGAGGCTCCCTCCATGGATGATAGCCATGCTGCCATTTCTCTGTACTGTACGCTATGTTGAGTCACGGGAAACACTCATCCTGGTTTAGCTTTTTAATTCATTCTATAGTTAACTGCAGTGAACTTGCTTGTACATTTTTTTCAACCCTTTTTATCATAAGACATTTCTATTTAGCTGACAACTTCTATGGTAGACGTAGACATATCTATTAGAAATGGGAAGACACCTGGATGTTCGGGTCCGGCAGGTTCGGCCGAACAGTTACAAAAAGTTCGGGTTTGGGTGCCAGAACAGTACTTGAACCTGAACTTAAACCCGGACCCCATTCACTTGAATGGGGGGCCCGAACATCAATTATTTGCTGCGCTGTAATGTGCATGACAGCGCGGCAAACACTGCTTCTGATTGGCAGGGAAATCATCTCCACTGGTCAGAGAGCCACGTTTCCCATGCAGTCGAAAGACAGCCACTGGTGTCAGCTGAGGGGACTACTGATCCCCTCAGCTGACACCGGCTACCGCTAATTACAGTAAGAACATCAAAAGAGAAAAATGAAGCTATGTCTAAAAATGCTTGATTTTTATTAGAATTCAATTAAAAAATCCATGACCTAAAATAATAACCAAAGTAGGACAGAGGGGACACTATGTACAAATAAAGGACCGCACCAGAATGGTAAAGTGCCAAAAAGCTCACAAAGAATACACAAAAAATTACCAAACATGTTAGGATTCAAAAGTGTCTGAATGAATACATAAATGGGCATGAAGTTATAATAGGGGTGGGGAAACCTCCTAAAACGGTTTGAAAACAGCCAATGTGCAAAAAGCAGTATACACTTAGATGCTTGCATTTTGTAAACAAGAACAAAGTGAAGATTGAAAGCAAAGGTTTAAGATGAATGTGTGAGAACACAGACACATTACCTCTGTGGTGCAGACAGGGAGCCCGACACGCGTTTCACGTGCGGCTTTCTCAAGGGGCACTGGTGATGTGCCAGTGTTCTCACACATTCATCTTAAACCTTTCCTTTCAATCTTCACTTCGTTCTTGTTTACAAAATGCAAGCATCTAAGTGTATACTGTTTTTTGCACATCCCCACACATATGCTGACTGCAGCTTTGCACTTTATAAATTGATACTCTTGTGCTTATAACGTTCTTTTTGCATATTATTTATTGGGCTGTTTTCAAAACCATTTTAGGAGGTTTCCCCACCCCTGTTATAACTTCATGCCCATTTATGTATTCATTCAGACACTTTTGAATCCTAACATGTTTTGGTAATTTTTTGTGTATTCTTTGTGAGCTTTTTGGCACTTTACCGTCCTGGTGCGGTCCTTCATTTGTACATAGTGTCTACTCTTTCCTACTGTGGTTATTGTTTTATATCATGGATTTTTTAAATTGAATTCTAATAAAAATCAAGCATTTTTAGACGTAGCTTCATTTTTCTCTTTTTGATGTTCTTTTGTATAATAGAAGCAGTCTTTACTAGGCATTCTACGTTATTTGGAATTATAATTACAGTATAAGCAGGAGCGGCGGATGGGAGTATTTATTAGCAGCTCCTGCGATGTAAATAAATAATTAATAAAATAAACGGTGTAGGTTCCTCTGTATTTTTGCTAACCAGCCAGACAAAACTCACAGCTTGGGACTGCAACCCTCAGCTTTCAGCTTCAGCAAGGCTGGTTATCAAGAATAGAGGGGTTCTTTCTTGATATTTTTTAATTATTTAAACAAACAGATCAAGAAACAGCTTGACTTTCAATTTAGTTTAACCCATTAACGACCAAGCCTTTTTGTATGTTAATGACCAGACCAATTTTTACATTTCTGACCACTGTCACTTTATGTGCTTATAACTCTGGAACGCTTCAACGGATCTTAGCGATTCTAAGTGTTCTCGTGACATATTGTACTTCATGATAGTGGTAAAAAATTTTCTATACAACTTGCGTTTATTTATGAAAAAAATGGAAATATGGCGAAAATTTGGAAAATTTAGCAATTTTCAAACTTTTAATTTTTATGCCCTTAAATCAGAGAGATATGTCACAAAAAGTAGTTAATAAATAACATTTCCTACATGTCTACTTTACATCAGCACAATTTTGGAACCACAATTTTATTTTGTTATGAAGTTATAAGTGTTAAAAGTTGACCAGCGTTTTCTCATTTTTCCAACAAAATTTACAAAACCATATTTTTTAGGGACCACTTTACATTTGAAGTGATTTTGCGGGGTCAATATGACAGAAAATACCCAAAAGTGACACCATTCTAAAAACTGCACCCCAAGGTGTTCAAAGCCACATTCAAGAACGTTATTAACCCTTTAGGTACTTCACAAGAATTGAAGCAATGTAGATGGAAAAAATGAACATTTAACTTTTTTCCCCAAAATTTTTCTTTCGACACAATTTTTTAAATTTTGTCAAGGGTATCAGGAGAAAATGAACCACAATATTTGTTGTACAATTTCTCTTGAGTACACCGATACCCCATGTGTTGGGGAAAACCAATCTTTAGGCGCATGGCAGTGCTCAGAAGGGAAGGAGCATCATTTGAGATTTTGAATGTCAAATTGGCTGGAATCGAGAGCGGACACCATGTCGCGTTTGGAGAGCCCTTGATGTACCTACACAGTGGAAACCCCCACAAGTGACCCCATTTTGGAAACTAGACCCCCCAAGGAACTTATCTAAATGTGTGGTGAGCACTTTGAAGCCCAAGGGCTTCATAGAAGGTTATAACGTAGAGCCAAAAAATTAAAAAATCATATTTTTTCCACAAAAATGATCTTTTCACCCCCAATTTTTATTTTTCAAAGGACAAAAAGGATCCCAAAAGTTATTGTGCAATTTGTCTTGAGTACGCTGATACCCCATATGTGGGGGTAAGTCACTATTTGGGCGCATGGCAGAGCTCGGAAGGGAAGCAGCGCCATTTGACTTTTTTGGCTGGAATTGAGATTGGACGCCATGTCGCATTGGAGAGTCCCTGATGTGCCTAAACAGTGGAAATACCCCACAAGTGACCCCATTTTGGAAACTAGACCCCCAAGGAACTTATCTAGATGTGTGGTGAGAGCTTTGAACCCCCAAGGGCTTCACAGAAGGTTATAACGTAGAGCCGTAAAATCATATCTTTTCCACAAAAATGATCTTTTCACCCCCAATTTTTATTTTCCAAAGGGTAACAGGACCTCAAAAGTTATTGTGCAATTTGTCCTGAGTACGCTGATACCCCATATGTGGGGGTAAACCACTATTTTGATGCATGACAGAGCTCGGAAGGGAAGTAGCGCCATTTCGAATGCAGACTTTGATGGAATGGTCTGGAGGTGTATGCCGTTCCTCGTGCGGTATTAGTGATTAGGCAACTTTATTTTTCAGGTCGGTGCCATTACAGCGATACCAGATTTACATCCTTTTTTCATGTTTAGCTTCTGTCACACACTAAAATACGCTTATTTTTGGAAGAATTTTTTGTAAAAAATTTTTACATCGCTGTATTTTGAGAGCTATAATTTTTCCATATTTCGGCCGACAGAGTTATCTGTGGGCTTATATTTTGCGGACGAGCTGATGTTTTTATTGGTACCATATTCGGGTACATAACGTTTTTTGATCGCTTCCTATTCCGATTTTTGTGGAAGCAGAATGAACAAAAACCAGCAATTCAGGAATTGTTTATCTTTTTTTTTCCCTCCGTTCCGCATGTGGTAAAATTGATAAAGCAGCTTTATTTTTCGGGTTACTATGATTACAGGGATACCTCATTTATATATTTGTTTATGTTTTGGCGTTTTTTACACAATAAAAAATTTTATAGAAAAAATAATTATTTTTGCATCAGTTTATTCCGCGAGCTATAACTTTTTTGTTTTTTCGCTGATGATGCTGTATAGTGGCTTGTTTTTTGCGGGTCAAGATGACCTTTTCAGCGGTACCATGTTTATTTATATCCGTCTTTTTGATTGTGTGTTATTATACTTTTTCCAAGCGGTATGATGATATCGCTTGGAAAAAGTATAATTGACTACTTTTTTGTGTTGTTTTTATGGGTTTCACTGTAGGGGTTAACTAGGGTTACGCTTTTATAGATGGGACTTTTACGGACGCGACGATACCAAACATGTGCATTTTTTTGTTTTTTGTTTTTTTTATTACATAAAAATGTGTATTTTTTAGGGGAATTTTTTTTATTATTTTTTAATATTTTTTTTACAAATTTTTTCAAAAAATGCTTTTTATACCTTGTCCCTTTATGGGACTTTCACTTTTTTACTTTTGATTGCAGGTACAATGCATTGCAATGCTACAGCATTGCAATGCATTGTACCTATGGTGAAAGCTGCTGTGACCATGGTCACAGCGGCTTTCCATAGCTAGATGACCCGGAGGTTGTCATGACAACCCCCAGTTCATCAAGGCAGAGATCGGGCCCTGCAAATACATTGCAGGGCGCCGATCTGAGGCAGAGGGAGCTCTCGACCCTCTGCCTCTCCCCCTGAGCGCTGCGATTGCGCTCGATCTCAGCAGTCAGGGGGTTAACAGCCAGTGGCGGCGGGGGCGCCGCTCCCGGCTGTCAGTGCAGGAAGCTCGGTCACTGCAGCACTGAGCTCCTGCACTGATCGGGCAGAAGAAGCTGAAATTGCAGCCTCTTCTGCTTGATCGCTGCTGTGTTTGGTCAGTCACATTGACTGACCAACCACAGCGCTGTGGGTGCGGGGACCGACTGCAAAGGTCCCTGCACCGCTTGCTGTGCCTGTCAGCTGTCTGTGACAGCTGTCGGCACTGAACTACCACTGCGTGTTTACACGCAGTGGTAGTTCAAAGGCTGGACGTGCACAGTCCGTCAAGGTGCCAAAACACCTTGCCATGACGGACTGTGCACGTCCATGGACATTAAGGGGTTAAAACACCTTTACTTCTTATTTATTTAACTTACCCTGTAACAAACATGGGAGAAAATCTGCCTGATTGGTTTCTATTGGAGTCTGCTCACATAATGTGTTTGTCTTCTGTAAGAAAACATGCGATATTACATGTCATTTGCTTTAAACAACAGGTCAAAGATTAGTTACTTCAGAATGCACTCAATAAACAGTAGTAGAATATATTAATGATAGACAGACTAAATAAAGAATTTTGCTTGAAATAATATTTCTTCACTTCAACTATTGTTCTTGTGCAATAAGCTCATCATGTCATGTTTCCAATTCTCTGTATCGGGGAAAGCCAGGCTTCTAGATGGCTCATGCGCAGTGTGTAAAGTTGCTGAACACCAATAAATAAGAGTGCCTGTTTTAGTGATTTATACTTTGTGGTTATGTTGGATTATACCCTGTATCCAGACTATTCTCTGTTTCCTCACTTAAGCAAGTTTGACTCCTATATTAGTTTATGTCCTTTCGAATTGCAATTCACTTTTACTATAACTTTTTTGCATTATTTTGTGTTATGCTTTACTAACCCTGACCCAGGAAGGCTAGAAAACTTTTATAGCTAATTGGCATCTACTTTACTTCGCTGTGTCTAAAAGGGAACTTATCTCATCCAAAAACACAATTTATCTGCACATATAATGTTAATATGCAAATAAATGGCATTTAAAGAGAACCTGTCAGCACAACTGAGTAAATTGATGCCTTTGGTGAAAAAATACGCCTTGTTGTTGTTGAACAACTCTTTGAAGATTTCTGCTATTTAGATTTTGGTGCACAGGGGCTGGACTGTACAATGGGTATCTGCTCCCTCTCTGTGATTCCCATGCCCTTATGCCAGCATCCGGTTTTTGAATGATCTGCCTTCACTGTTTGCAACCTCAAGAGAGACCTGTAAATAAAAGAATGAGGCAAACTGAGGGGCAGAGGAATAACAGAGAAAGAGAGAAAGGAGAAGATCAGGTGCACAGTGGCTGGACTGTGCACTGGGTCTTCTCCTATATATCTTTGATTCTTCAGCCCATCAGCCATTGAATAAAAGGTCATTTGAGCAATCTTATTAATAGTGATGGGCGAGCACTAAAATGCTAAGGTGCTCATTGCTCGGGTCGAGCAAATTGGTATGCTTGGGTGCTCGACTCTATCAACGAGCCCAATGTAAGTCTATGGGAAACTCGAGCATTTTTCCGGCGTCCCCCCGGCAGTCTGCAGAGGTACTAGAAATTGCGGAAATTGATGAGAACAGTGTTCAAATGGTATGGGAACAGCATGGGGAAGATCCCTGGAACAATTTCTGACTCCCAGGTCACTACTGTGAACAATGTTGTCCGAGTTTTACGCCACTTTTACAGACTCACAATAAAACATACAAAAATGAAACCAAAATGGATTTTCCTGGGAAATATTAAGGAACATCCTTTCCGGGGTAATGACTTGTATACAGCTCTGGCAAAAATTAAGAGACCACTTTCAAATGTTCAGTTTGTCTGATTTTTCTCTTTATAGGTATATTTTTGAGTAAAATGTAAATTGTTCTTTTAGTCTATAAACTTCTGACAACATGTCACCGAATTTCCAAGCAATAAATTTTGTATTTTTTTTCTGACAAAGAAAAATGCTCAAAATTAAAAAAAGTGCTTTCAGATCTCAAACAATGCATAGAAAACAAGTTTATAATCCTTTAGAAACAGCAATGCTAAAAATAGCTTTCATGCGTCTTGACTAGAGTTGAGCGATACTTTCCGATATCCTAAAGTATCGGAATCGGAATGGTACCGCCGATATCACTAAAATATCGGCGATACCCGATACCGATACCGGAAGTCCCATGTAAGTCTATGGGAACAAAATATCGCAACTAAAAAAAACCCATTCTTTCCTTGTAAACAGTAAATATACACACATAGAATACATATATGTATATATATATGTCATTGTGACATATATATATACATATATGTATAGTTTATACACTTCTACATAGTAAAATATCCTCTGATTTAATTGCCGGGTAAAGCCGGCTTCAGTGAAAAGACAGAAGCACCCGACATGAAATGACACTTGGTGTACATGGGTTAACCATGTCTTTTCATGTCGTTTGCTATCTGATTTGCACAAACAATTAAATCAGACTATGTGTGCAAAATTTCACACCTGTACGGGTTAATTAAAGGTGTAAATTCGTTGTAAAAAAACGGACTTTTTTGCTACGAATTTACACCTTTAATTAATCCCTACAGGTGTGAAATTTTGCACACATAGTCTGATTTAATTGTTTGTGCAAATTAGATAGCAAAGGACATGAAAAGACATGGTTAACCCTATGTACACCAAGTGTCATTTCATGTCGGGTTCTGCATTTTCACAAAAGCGCATTGAATTAGCGGCTATTATACTATGTAGAAGTGTATGAACTACAAATATAAATATATATATATATGTGTCACAAATTCAATGACATGTATATATATATATGAGGTGTAAAATTGCTGAAAAAAAATGCGTGGGCTCCCGCCCTATTTTCGCAACCAGACAGACAAAGCCAGTGAGTGGGGGCAGATAATAATAGCCCAGAGAGGGACCATTATTTTTGCCCCCCCCCCCGGCTACTAACATCTGCCCCCAGACACCCCAGGAAAGACAAATCTATAATTAGATTCGCCTTTCTGGCACTTTGCCCGTCTATTCCCATTGCCCTGTAGCGGTGGCGAATGGGTTAATATGGGGTTATAGCCACCTTGCTATTGAAAGGTGACCTTAAGCCAGGTTAATAATTGATAGCTGTCAATTAGACAACTATCAATTATTAATCCTATTGCATGAAATAAAAATAAAACACACACACTTTAATTAAAAATCATTTTAATGAAATAAAGACACATGTTTTTGACCATCTTTTATTTTACTGCAAAAACCATTTCCTGTAATAAAAATAAAATAAAAAAGCAAAATTATTCTTACCTATCCCATGCACAGTCAGGTCCCACGGTGTAATCCTTCAGAAAGGGTTAATGTTTACTGCAGGGACCGCAGCTAATGCTGCAGCCTCACAGTAAACCCCAAATGAATGAGTTCCTCTCCTGCCTGACAGGAGAGTAAAGGCTGGGTGTCACATAACGATACACCAGCGATCCCGACAACGATATGCACTTGTCAGGATCGCTGGTGTATCGCTACATGATCGCTGCTGAGCTGCCAAACAGGCAGCTCAGGCAGCGATCTGGGACAGCGACACTGCGGGTAACATCGCTTAAGGGCCCGTCTCACATAGCGATATCGCTACCGAGATCGCTGCTGAGTCACTAGTTTTGTGACGCAGCAGCGAGCTCACCAGCGATATCGCTGTGTGTGACATTCAGCGACGATCAGCCCCCCTGCCGGGTATCGCTGATCGTCGCAGAAATGTCAGGACCTTTTTTTGATCGCTGGTTTCCCTCTGACAGGCACGCATCGCTGCGTGTGACAGGCGGGAGACCAGCGATCCGCTGGTAACCAAGGTACACAGCGGGTTTCCAGGCACCGCGCAGCGCTTGGAAACCCGCTGTGTACCTTGGATACCAGCTCCCTGCATCAGGGCGCTGGTATCCAAGGTACACAGCGGGTTTTCTAGGCACAGCCCCGCGCCTGGAAACCCGCTGTGTACCTTGGTTACCAGCGGATCGCTGGTCTCCCGCCTGTCACACGCAGCGATGTGTGCCTGTCAGCGGGAAACCAGCGATCAAAAAAAGGTCCTGACATTTCAGCGACGATCAGCGATACCCGGCAGGGGGCTGATCGTCGCTGAATGTCACACACAGCAATATCGCTGGTGAGCTCGCTGCTGCGTCACAAAACTAGTGACTCAGCAGCGATCTCGGTAGCGATATCGCTATGTGAGACGGGCCCTTAAGTGGAAAGCTTAATTGATTGCTTTCCACTTTCACTTCAGGTCAGCCAGGGACACCATCAGTGACGTCAGAGGGAACTGATTAACAAAAATAGGGGTTCCCTTTGAAAAAAAAATGGCGTGGGGTCCCCCCTATTTTTGTTAACCAGCCAGATGAAGCAGACCGCTGAGGCCTGGATTTTCAGGCTGTTAAGGAGCCAAGATCCATGGACCTTGCCAGCCTGATAATACCAGGCCACAGCAGTCTGCATATCTTGGCTGATTAACAAAAATAGGGGATCCCTCGAAAAAAATTGGCGTGGGGTCCCCCCTATTTTTGTTAACCAGCCAGATGAAGCAGACCGCTGAGGCCTGGATTTTCAGGCTGTTAAGGAGCCAAGATCCATGGACCTTGCCAGCCTGATAATACCAGGCCACAGCAGTCTGCATATCTTGGCTGATTAACAAAAATAGGGGATCCCCTCGAAAAAAAATGGCGTGGGGTCCCCCCTATTTTTGTTAACCAGCCAGATGAAGCAGACCGCTGAGGCCTGGATTTTCAGGCTGTTAAGGAGCCAAGATCCATGGACCTTGCCAGCCTGATAATACCAGGCCACAGCAGTCTGCATATCTTGGCTGATTAACAAAAATAGGGGATCCCCTCGAAAAAAATTGGCGTGGGGTCCCCCCTATTTTTGTTAACCAGCCAGATGAAGCAGACCGCTGAGGCCTGGATTTTCAGGCTGTTAAGGAGCCAAGATCCATGGACCTTGCCAGCCTGATAATACCAGGCCACAGCAGTCTGCATATCTTGGCTGATTAACAAAAATAGGGATCCCCTCGAAAAAAATTGGCGTGGGGTCCCCCTATTTTTGTTAACCAGCCAGATGAAGCAGACTGCTGAGGCCTGGTTTTTCAGGCTGGTAAGGATCCAATATCCATGGACCTTGCCAGCCTGATAATACCAGGCCACAGCAGTCTGCTTAGCTTGGCTGGTTAACAAAAATAGGGGATCCCATCGAAAAAAAAAACGGCGTGGGGATCCCCCCTATTTTTGTTAACCAGCCAAGTAAAATGCAGACTGCTGCGGCCTGGTATTAAAAGACTGTCAAGGCCCATGGATTTTGGCCCTCAACAGCCTGATAATACCAGGCTACAGCAGCCCCACATTTGGCGCATCAAAAGATGTGCCAATTGTGGCACTTTACCCGGCTCTTCCCACTTGCCCTGTAGCGGTGGCAAGCGGGGTAATAAGGGGTTAATGTCACCGTTGATTGCACGGTGACAATAAGCCCGGTTAATAATGGAGAGGCGTCAATAAGACACCGATCCATTATTAATCCCAAAGTTATTAAATGTTTAAAAAAAAGACAAAGCAAGAAAAAAGTCTTTTAATGAAATAAAAGAGACAACACAGTTTTCATTTCTTTTATTACTCTCTCATTCCTGCGACGCCATCGATCTCCTGTAAAAAAAGAAAAAAAACAAACAAACAGTATACCACCTGTCCGACGCAGTCCATAGTAACGATTGTCCCCGACGATCCAACACTGCTACATCGCAATGACAGGCAGAGCCTGTCATCGCGACGCAGCACAGCTGATTACCTGCTTCCCCGGCGGTGACGTCATCGGACTGACTGCTTTACGGCCGGGATTACCCAGCAGTCACTGCAGTTATCGCGAGAAACTGCATGTGACCGCCGGGGAAAGAAGATGGCGGCCATGAAGCAGTCCAGGACGTGACCGCCGGAGATCTTCTGCCAGGTAAGTGCCGCTGACTCCTGACAGACCCGACCGACGGACACTGACAGTGACAGTGACAATCCCGATTCCGGTATCCGATAAGACGAAAATATCGGAACTCGGAATCGGAATTCCGATACAGCCAATATCGGCCGATACCCGATATTTGCAGTATCGGAATGCTCAACCCTAGTCTTGACATGCTTTCCACCAGTCTTTCACACTGCTTCTGGTGCAAAAATTTAAGCAGTTATTCTTTGTTTGATGGCTTGTGACTATCCATCATCCTCTTGATCACATTCCAGAGGTTTTCAATGGGGTTTAGGTATGAAGAATGGGCTGCCCATTACAGGGTTTTGATGTGGTGGTCTCTTAATTTTTGCCAGAGCTGTATAAGGCAAAATAAATAACCAAAAACAAAAATGCTCCTCCACACTTTGGGCTATGTTCACATGTAGCGTTTTTGATGCGTTTTTCAACTTTAGCATTGCTTTCAACCACAACAAATGCATTCACTGGGAAATGTCATTTTAACATTTTACAACCTTATCTGGCCATGTGGTGTGTGACACATCATTAGACACACCCTGTATCATTTATGAAGGCGAGGCTCTAAAAGTCACAAAGCCTATTTTTAAAGGGCCATCAGGCGGCTTTTACTATTCCAAAAGGGCCTACTGTCGGCCGTGAGAGTTTTTCTCACAGTGCTAGCGGGGATGTCACCAAGGCCATTGCAGTTAAGCACAGCTGGGAATGGAGCTTCAGTGACCCGATGTAACCTCTATGACGTCACCACCGGTCACTGAGGCTGCGCTCCCAGCAGCTCATTCACCAGTGATTCTCAGCCTGGACGGACGCATCTTGGCACCATCCAGGTTGAAATCTGTTTATCCCCTAGTCATGGATTGCAACGTGTGACAGAATGACGGACAGGTATGGTATACGGTTGTTTATTTATTTTACTTTTATTACAGGAGATCGAGGGCTTTGCCAGAATTAGGCGTTTAAATAAAAATGGAAAACTGTTTTTAGTCTTATTTCAAATAAAGGACTTTATTCTGGCTGTGTCTTTATTTACCACAACTATAGGATTGTTAATGGATAGGTTTCTTATAGACACTTTCCATTACTAAGCCATGGGCTTGATATCATCTGACAATACAAAGGTGACACCAACCCCACAAATATGAACCCCACTTGCCACCGCTACAGGGAAAGTGGGAAGAGTTGGGCAAGGTGCCAGAATTGGCACATCTAATAGATGTGCCTTTTTTTAGGTAGCTGCTATTTTTGGCTGGGGGGCCAATATCAATGCTGCAGCCCCAGCTGTCATTTTTTGTCTGGATGGTTAGCAAAAATACAGGGGAACCCATACCATTTTTTTTTTAATTTATTTACAGCGCAGGAGTTGCTGATGAATACTCCCATCTGCCGCTCTTGCTCTCACTATAATTAGAGGTAGCAGTTGTTGAATGATGGGGATCAGTAGTCCCATCAGCTGACACCAGTGATCGGAGGTAAAGTTAATATCTCTGATCACAGCTGAGTGCTCCCGGTCTCTTTTGACAGCATGAGAACCACGGCTCTCTGACCTGTGGGAATGATTTCCCCGACAATCAGAAGTGGTGTTTGCCGCGCTGTCATGAGTATGCCGAACCTAAACAGTTACACAGACTTCTTGGTGAAGTCCGTGTTTGGTGTCCGTGCCCGAACTGTAGATGTTTGGTATGGACAGCGACACTGCGGGTAACGTCGCCTAGTTACCCACAGTGTACATTGTATACCAGCCCCTGATGCAGGGAGCTGGTTACCAAGGTACACTTCGGGTTTCCAGGCGCTGCACAGTGCCTGGAAACCCGGTGTGTACCTTGGTTACCAGCTCCCCTGCAGCAGCGCGCTAGTATCCAACGTACACATCGGGTTTCCAGGCACAGCCCCGCGCCTGGAAACCGAAGTGTACCTTGGTTACCAGCTGATTGCTGGTCTCCTGCCTGTCACACGCAGCGATGCGTGCTGGCCAACGGGAGACCAGCGATCAAAAAAAAGTCCAGGCATTTCTGACACGACCAGCGATTCACAGCAGGGGCCTGAACGCTGGTACGTGTCAGACATAGCGAGATCGCTGCTGAGATTGCTGTTTAGCAGCGATCTCGCTATGTGAGATGGGGCCTTTAGCATACATACTGTACACATGGGTAATCTTGAATATTACAGAATTGGGTCCTGTCTCACATTCAATCCATTAGGTGACCTGGTATTGAGTTTAAAAATCCAATACGATTTACGATTCAGAACTTTCCTTTTTATATCCCCATGTCTAAAATGTTTAAAAACTTTTTCAATACCCATAAACTTGAAACTAAAAGGATCCCTATTATGGTAAGATCTAAAATGCCGTGATACTGCTGATACATTAACCGCATTCACATTAGTGGTATCTGATAAGTGTCTTCTGATGCGTTTTTTTGAGGGTGCAATGGTGCAACCTTTCTACTGCAGTTTGCATACAGAACACTATCAGATACATTACTTTGGAGGTATTGCAGCTAATAAGTTTTATCATAGTGAACACTTCTCCTGTGCTGTTGGATATAAAAGTTTTACTCCTAGTCGCGTAACTGCAAACAATACAATGAGCATAATCACAACCAGAAAAACCCATGCAAGACAACGAGGTATGTTTGCTTTGTGTGCTATCACTCAATAATAAACTGGGTGAAAGTAAACTAGCCAAGGTGTGAGCACAAATCTGACCACATTTTCACTCAGGATATTACAGAAAACTGTGTTGTGATTGAAAATAGATACTTTTTAATGATTTTAACTATGTCCTTATATTGGGGAGAAAATCCCGTTGTGAATGTGATATGAATGTTCCGTTAACAAGTTGAAATAATATCACATTCACAATGGAATTTTCTCCCCAATATAAGGACATACACTACCGGTCAAAAGTTTAGGGTCACTTAGAAATTTCCTTATTTTTGAAAGAAAAGCAGTTTTTTTCCAATGAAGCTAACATTAAATGATTCAGAAATACACTCTATACAGTGTTAATTGGTAAATGACTATTCTAGCGGCAAAGTCTAGTTTGTAATGCAATATCTTCATAGGTGTATAGAGGCCCATTTCCAACAACCATCACTCCAGTGTACTTATGGTATTTTGTGTTCGCTAACTGTGTAAGAAGGCTAATAGATGGTTAAAATACCATTTAAAACCCTTGTGCAAGTATGTTAACACAGCTGAAAACGTTTGGTTGATTAGAGAAGCTATAAACCTGACCTTCCTTTGAGCTTGTTGAGAATCTGGAGCATTACATTTGTTGGTTCCATTAAACTCTCAAAATGGCCAAAAAAAAAAAACTTTCTTGTGAAACTCGACAGTCTATTCTTGTTCTTAGAAATGAAGGCTATTCCATGCGAAAAATTACCAAGAAACTGAAGAATTCATACAATGGTGTGTAGTACTCCCTTTAGAGGAGTGCACAAACAAGCTCTAACCAGAGAAGAAAGACAAGTGGAAGGCCCCGCTGCACAACTGAGCAACAAGACAAGTACATTAGAGTCTTTAGTTTGAAAAATTGACGCCTCACAGGTCCTTAACTGGCAGCTTCATTAAACAGTACACATTAAACGCCAGTGTCAACATCTACAGTGAAGAGGCGATTTGGGGATGCTGGCCTTCAGGGCAGATTGGCAAAACAAAAGCCAATATTCCTCTGTCCAATGTCTGTGTTCTTTTGCCCATATTAATCTTTTCCTTTCATTTAAGCCAGTCTTAAATATGGCTTTTGTTTTGCCAATCTGCCCTGAAGGCCAGCATTTGCTGAACTATTTTGCAGTATGATAGCCAAGAGACAATGTTGGTTCTGGAAGGAAACTTAAAAGTTTTTTTGTCAAATCTGTTGTGGTGTACTCATTTATGCTTAGCACTATATACTTATACTGTATAGATATAGATAGCAACATAGGTTATTCTTGCAAATGCAATGCTCATGTATTCATGTTTACATTGATAAGATTCTGTTGGTGATGAAAGATAAGCTTGGTTACTGTATATAAGTAATACTAGAAGAAATACTTTTACGGAAAAGTGTTTTAGCACTTGTCAAAACAGTCAGTAACTTCTGACAATCACAACATATACAGAAATAAACAAATAATGTAACTTCCTTAAGTTTTTTCCTCAGCCTAACACTTTGAATGCTGTAAATCAATTAAATCTATATTTATTCAGAAGTGTTAGAATATAATAGGCTGAAGCATGCTCTTCCTCTTGGTTTATTCTTTAGCAGTAAAGTAAGCAAAGTCAATATTTATTCTGTTTGTTGCTTACTAAAAAATAATATAGTGATGTTCCCATATATAATTTTGTATGTTCACATTGGAATGCAATATTTTAGTTTATATGGAAATATTCTTTACATAAATAAAATGGTTTATTTTGCAATCACCCTGGGTGACCCCTTGATTCACAATTCTGAATGGTTTAGCACTGACATTTCCCATCGTTTCTTACTGATTTGATGTCTTTATAGAATTTGCTTTAGCAACTTACATTTTATCATGTGTCTTTACACCATATGGAGCTCAGCTAAGTTGTTAGGGTATATCTGTTAACCAGTTGCCCATGGCTTTTAATAACAACCATCAGTTGCTGTAATTTTTTGCAGTTTCACGCCTCAATAGTTACACAGTATGGCTATGATGTAAAACTCTAGCTACACTTAGTAGCGTAAATGAACATAGCCCTGCCAATTTAACACTCCGTAGACATCACCCATCTACCGCGTGTCCCAAATAAGATTCCTTAGAAACTACTCCTGCAAGAAGTACATCTTCATGAGCCACAAGTAGAGACATAAGGAAGACCAAACTCTGACTAAAGTACAACCCTGAATTTACTAAATAAACTATATGTACAAAACTAATGAGACACACCTCAAAATGATTGAACTCCGTTTTTTATTCAGTCACATTGCCTAAGGTGTGTACAATATAACACATATAAAAACTGGTGTATATAAAACAAGTGTCTTTAAAACCATTTTTCAAAGATGAGTCATTCTAAAGAGCTCACGGAGTTTGACCATGGTACTGTTAAAGGGTACTAGCACTACAACAAGTCATTTTGCAAAACTTCTTCTCTCTTTCATATTCATCAACTGAGTGGTATTGTTGAAAAATGGCAAGCATAGGACTGATTGATGAAAATCATGCCACCACTGGACTCAGGAAAAGTGGAAAGATGTTTTGTTGAGTGATTAATAATGATCATAAGGAGAAGTCTGAGTTGGACATATGTTAGAAGAATGTTATCTGCCTATCTACATTGTGCAGTCTATAAAGATGGTGGAGAAGAGATAATGCTAAGGTTTTGCTATTTTGCCTAATTGAATGACAGCAATAATATTTCTGTCATTGTCACATACTGGATTGTTGCATTTTTCTAGAGGTCATCCAAAGCAACATTTAATACATTTTGCTCTGTTGCTGGTGAGGATTTTGAAATGTCCATTACGGAGAAAGAGGAGGATGTGCATAAGCATCTCCTGGTGTGGAGGTGTTACTACTCCAGTAAACACCTTGGCCTGCTTTCGGCAAGTGCATCGCCAGTGTTCAAAACTTAGTGGGCCACAAAATACATGTAAAATCCCTGGCCTTCATTGCTACTGTCAATGGTGTAGTGTGTTTTGGAGAACAATGTCAATTCCAAGGAGCGGCGCACGATCTTCTCCAGGTGTCAGCGTAAAGCAATGACTTGCAAATTTTTGGAAAAAAAAAAGCATGCTCACCAGTACCAGTTTGATATACAGGCTCAACAGTCTTTAAATCTGCACAGAAAACTTATCAGCTTCAGCAAGTTAATATGAAAATAAAAAAAAGTGTTGCTGGATTTATATTTAAATTTGCATCTTTTATTAAAACTTCATGAAAATTCCATAAGCATGTCAGGGAAAAGAGGTAGCAAATGACAAGTTTTTCTACTGTTAAATGGCATTGGTCATCCCACTATGACTTTCACTATGACTAAGACCATTTAGTGGTTGAAACGTGTCATTTGTTACTGCTTTTTCCCTGACATGCATGTGGAATTTTAATGAAGATTTAATAAAGGATTCATATTTTTGTATAAATCCAGCAGCAATTTTTTTTTTATTTTCATAAAGCCATGACTGCTTTATTTAATAAATAGTAGCAGTTAAGTATTTTTCATTGAGGCTGAGTACATGAGTTTCTTTTGCATAAACCAGTTCCAGTTGGTTCGGCATCGATTGCGGTGTACCAGGAAATATAACAATTCACTTTCCAGACAAACAGATGGGTGAATGCACATTTCTTGAGCTCAGAAAGACTAACCCGAGCTTGATGCATGTTTCTTGTTCACACAAAAAGATAATTGATGATGCAAAAGAGTGAGAGGGGGAAAAGTATGGAAAGCAGTAGATGAGGAGGATGATTGAGGTTATAATAAGTAATATGTTACTTTACTGCATGGAATTTTGATCACATAGGGTAAGTAACCCTAGTATATTTTTTAGCATTCAGCTCGGTTGAAGCTCTTACAATTATGAAAGCTCTATCTCTATACCCCATTTCCTATCTATGCAATGTGTTATACGTACTTTCAGCCATGATGTTACAATGTGTTATAAAATGTCTTGTTATTTACTTTATTCTCATTATACGTTATATTGTTTTTCACTATTAGTGTATGTCTGTATGTCACACACATACACTATTTAATAAATGATTAAATAATATCTTCAAATCCTACTGAGTACTGGATTTCTTTACATTGATCATTTGTTATTTATGGGATAGGACCCTATCCGTGCACCTGAAAGCTCTTGGAGTGTTGTATTTCCTTAATTGTACCGCAATTATTAATTATTCACTACAACAGAAATGTCACGAGAGCTGATATGTCACTCATTTGTGAAACTTACTGTCCACCTTTGATAACTGCTGATTAATAGATATGTATTTACAGTATGTGTCTAGAAACTATGACAAACGAGTACAGTACTTTTGAAGATATGTGAAATATTCCCATGTATCGAGATTTTTGTAACAGATATAATTATAGCACTGCTTTCTAAAACACATTCCCTGGCCTCGATTGTCCTTGTGTAGTAGAAAGATAATACTTTTATAATATAGTCTTATACCTGATCTTTTTTATAATGGTGGATTTCACATAGCTGGGAGGCCATAGGAATCTAGTATAAAATGTAATCTTATGCACACTCTATTTATTGCTTGATTTCTGACTGTAGTGCTGATACAAATCTGCTCTCTGAAAAAGGTTCATAAATAACAATTGGAATAATGCAATTCATCTTACAAATCATATTCGGATGAAGGCAATGAAAAAACAATTCAATAAAAATTGTAAGATAATAGAGCTTGATGTTCACAGCCTTATCTTCCCGGGAAATGTAAAATATTGTTACTATTTGTTGTTTGCAAAGTCACTGCTGTAATAAAGATTAATTTTACATACTAGGAAGATGCTTGCCGGCGTTGGGGGTCTGTTTTTCAATGACAAAATCAAGCAGTAATGTTGGTCAAGAACACAAGTAGTTCATAATTTCTGGAAGCACAAAAATAGAGAATAATTATTCTGCAGATGTAGAGTGAAAAACACATCTGTTCACTTGTAGGCATTTGAATAATGCCGTGTGATAAAAATTTAAGACCGAAAAGTAAATTTGATACAAGCATTTTTCAGGTGGCAAAGCTAGGATTGTTACCAAAAACAGATCAGGAAACAGCTTGACTTTCAACTTAGTTCAAAAAACCTTTACTTCTTATTTATTAAACTCACTCTGTAACAAACGCGGGAGAAAATCTGCCTGATTGGTTTCTATCAGAGTCTGCTCACATAACGTGCTTGTCTTCAGTAAGAAAACATGCTAGCTGATATTAGATGTAGATGTCACTTGCTTTAAACAACAGGTCAAAGGATTAATTACTTCAGAATGCACTCAATAAATAGTAGTAGAATATATTAATGATAGACAGACTAAATAAAGAACTTTGCTTGTAAGTATATTTCTTCACTATTATTGTTCTTCTGCAATAAGCTCACCATGTCATGTTTCCAATTCTCTGTTTTGGGGAAAGCCAGGCTTCTTGATGGCACATGCACAGTGTGAAACATTGTCGAACACCAATAAATAAGAGAAACTGTTTTACTGGTTTATACTTTGTGGTTACGTTGGTTTATACCTTGCTTTGTAGTCCTTTTGAACCTTATCCAGACTATTCTCTGTTTCCTCACTTCAGCTAATTTGATTCCATTAGTTTATGTCCTTTTGAATTGCAATTCACTTTTACTATAACTTTATTGAATTATTTTGTGTTATGCTTGAGTAACCCTGACCCAGGAAGACTAGAATACTTTTATTGCTATTGGCATTTACTCTACTTACCGGTGTCTAAAAGAGAACTTATTAGTGATGAGCGAGCACTAAAATGCTCGGGTCCTCGTTATTCGGGTAGAGCAGATTGGAATTCTCGGGTACTCGGACAGAACAACGAGCCCAATGTAAGTCTTTGGGAGACCCGAGTATTTTTGCCGCGATTCCCCCGGGGGATCCTTTAAAGGTCTAAAAACGTCTGAAAATGATGGAAACACTGCTCAAATGACACAGGGACATCATGAAAATCAAAACTGATTTTGCTGGAAAATATGTTAAAGCACATCCTTCCCAGGTTAATGACTTTTATATAAGGCAAAATAATTAACCCCAGACCAAAATGTTCCTCCACCACTTGGGATATGTTCCAACGCAGCGTTTTTGAAGCTTTTTTCAACTTTAATATTGATTTCAACCAAAACAAATGCATTCACTTGCAACATTTAACAACCCTAGCAGGCCATGGTGTGGCATACATAAACAGACACATCTTGTTTCATTTATGAAGGAGGGACTCTTAAAGTCACAGAGCATATTTTTACAGGGGCAGCAGGCAGCATTAATCTGATTAAAGGGCCATTATTAAACAGTGGGTCTCCTAAACTGTTATAGCCTATGCAGTGAGTGTATGGGCTGCCAAGAATTGCGACACACACCAATACCCCTTTCACAAGATGTCCAGGATGGCATCCATAAAAAATATTTAATTGAATGCTAGGCCTATCATATGCACCCCAATAAGCCTTTGAACCCACATACTGGTTGGGCCCAGGAAAATCCACTTCTCATTATTCAGGTTGTCCTCCCATTCTGTTTTTTTTGCATTGCCTGCAAGGACTTCCCTGCTACCAAGTCATATGCACCCCAATAAGCCTTTGAACCCACATACTGGATGGGCCCAGGAAAATCCACTTCTCATTATTGATGTTGTCCTCCCGTTCTGCATTTTTGGCAGTGACTGCAAGGCTTGCCCTTCTACCAAGTCATATGCACCCCAATAAGCCTTTGAACCCCGGCACTAGATGGGCCCTGGAAAATACACTTCACATTATTCATTTTGTCCTCCCATTCCATTTTCTTTTGCATTGACTGCAAGACCTGCCCGCTACCAAGTCATATAAACCCCAATAAGCCTTTGAACCTAGGTACTGGATAGGCCCAGGAAACTCCACCAAAATTGTTAACATGTTCAATCGAGCGCAAAAGCTGTCACCATTAGCCCTGTTCTATCAAAAGCATTGGTTACTAATGCAAATAGAGGTAAAATCTTGAACAAATTGAACCATCCAACAGTGAAGAAAAGACTGAATATGAAGAAGAGAAAACTGTCAGTACTTGTTAAAAAAATCGACAAGGATTTGCAAGTTCTCTCAGTCAGAAAAAAATATTACAATTGTTTTAGGTATGCTGTCTGATGAAGTCCCTCTATGTAAAACTATGCACATATGCAAAAAATTAGACCAAGCTGTATTGCACTTCAGATAAGCACATAAAAAAAGAGTTAAAAAGTCAATGCAGCTTGTGGCTAAAGCTGGTGAGAGACGAAATTTGGCCAAGTCTTCCAGTGTACTCAAAATTCTCAGTGTTAATCAGAAAGAAGTAAATGGAAAACAGGTTGAAAGTACAAGCTGTCAGATCAGATCTTAACCCCTTAATGTCCACTGACGTACTCAGTCCGTCATGGCAAGGTGTCAGTTTTGGCACCTTGACGGACTGTGCACGTCATGCCTTTGAACTACCACTGCGTGTAAACACGCAGTGGTAGTTCAGTGCCGACAGCTGTCACAGACAGGTGACAGGCACAGCAAGCGGTGCGGGGACCCATGCCATCGGTTCCCGCACCCACAGCGCTGTGATTGGTCAGTCAATGTGACTGACCAAACACAGCAGCGATCAGGCAGAAGAGGCTGAAATTTCAGCCTCTTCTGTCCGATCAGTGCAGGAGCTCAGTGCTGCAGTGGCCGAGCTTCCTGCACTGACAGCCAGGAGTGTCGCCCCCGCCGCCCGTGGCTGTTAACCCCCTGACTGTTGCAGTCGAGCGCGATCGCAACGCTCAGGGGGAGAGGGTCGGGAGCTCCCTCTGCCTCAGATCGGCGCCCTGCAATGTATTTGCAGGGCCCAATCTCTGCCTTGATGACCTGGGGGTTGTCATGACAACCTCCGGGTCATCTAGCTACGGAAAGCCGCTGTGACCATGGTCACAGCAGCTTTCACCATAGATACAATGCATTGCAATGCTGGAGCATTGCAATGCATTGCACCTGCAATCAAAAGTAAAAAAGTGAAAGTCCCATAAAGGGACAAGGTAAAAAAAGCATTTTTTAAAAAATTTGTAAAAAAAAATATTAAAAAATAATAAAAAAAATTCCCCTAAAAAAATACACATTTTTATGTAATAAAAAAACAAAAATAAAAAAAAATGCACACGTTTGGTATCGCCGCGTCCGTAAAAATCCCATCTATAAAAGCGTAACCATAGTTAACCCCTTCAGTGAAAGCCGTAAAAAAAAAACACAAAAAAAAGTAGTAAATTATACTTTTTCCAAGCGGTATCATCATACCGCTGAAAACTTCATCTTGTCCCACAAAAAACAAGCCGCTATATAGCATCATCAGCAAAAAATAAAAAAAGTTATAGCTCGCAGAATAAACTGATGCAAAAAAAAATATTTTTTCTATAAAATTTTTTATTGTGTAAAAAACGCCAAAACATAAAAAAATATATAAATGAGATATCGCTGTAATCGTAGTGATCCGAAGAATAAAGCTGCCTTACCAATTTTACCACATGCGGAACGGAGAAAGAAAAGAAAAAAACAATTCCTGAATTGCTGGCTTTTGTTCATTCAGCTTCCACAAAAATCGGAATAGGAAGCGATCAAAAAACGTTATGTGCCCGAATATGGTACCAATAAAAACGTCAGCTCGTCCCGCAAAAAATAAGCCCGCATATAACTGTCGGCCGAAATATGGAAAAAATTATAGCTCTCAAAATACAGCGATGCAAAAATTTCTTACAAAAAATTCTTCAAAAAAAAAGCGTCTTTTAGTGTGTGACAGAAGCTGAACATGAAAAAAGGATGTAAATCTGGTATCCCTGTAATCGCACCGACCCGAAAAATAAAGTCGCCTAATCACTAATACCGCACGAGGAACGGCATAAAAAAGAAAACCAATTCTTCACCTTTTGTGGATTTGTTCATTCTGCCTCCCAAAGATCGCAGTAAGGCGATCACAGTGGTTCCCCCACACATATGGGGTATTAGCGTACTCAGCACAAATTGCACATCAACTTTTGGGGTCCTATTTCTCCTGTTACCCTTATAAAAATAACAATTTGGGGGCAAAAAGATAATTTTTGTGGAAAAAAATATGATTTTTTTATTTTCACAGCTCTAAGTTATAAACTTCTGTGAAGTACTTGGGGGTTCAAAGTGTTCACCACACATCTAGATAAGTTCCTTGGGGGTCTAGTTTCCAAAATGGGGTCACTTGTGGGGGTTTCTACTGTTTAGGCACATCAGGGACTCTATAAACATGACATGACACCCACAGACCATTCCATCAAAGTCTGCATTCGAAAACGGCGCTCCTTCCCTTCCGAGCTCTGCCATGCGTCAAAATAGTGGTTTACCCCCACATATGGGGTATGAGCGTACTCAGGACAAATTGCACAATAACTTTTGGGGTCCTGTTACCCTTTGGAAAATTAAAATTGGGGGTGAAAAGATCATTTTTGTGGAAAAGATATGATTTTTTAATTTTACGGCTCTACGTTATAACCTTCTGTGAAGCCCTTGGGGTTCAAAGCTCTCATGACACATCTGGTTAAGTTCCTTGGGGGGTCTAGTTTTCAAAATGGAATCACTTGTGGGAGGGTTTCCAATGTTTAGGCAGATCAGGGCTCTCCAAATGCGACATGGCGTCCAATCTCAATTCCAGCCAAACAAGTCAAATGGCGCTGCTTCCCTTCCGAGCTCTGCCATGCGCCCAAATAGTGGTTTACCCCAACATATGGGGTATCAGCGTACTCAGGACAAATTGCACAATAACTTTTGGGATCCTTTTATTCTTTGAAAAATAAAAATTGTGGGTGAAAAGATCATTTTTGTGGAAAAAATATGATTTTTTAATTTTACGGGTCTACGTTATAACCTACTGTGAAGCCCTTTGGGGTTCAAAGTGCTCACCACACATTTAGATAAGTTCCTTGGGGGGTCTAGTTTCCAAAATGGGTGAACTTATGGGGTTTTCCACTGTTTAGGTACATCAAGGGCTCTCCAAACGCGACATGGTGTCAGCTCTCGATTCCAGCCAATTTGACATTCAAAATCTCAAATGATGCTCCTTCCCTTCTGAGCACTGCCGTGCGCCTAAAGATTGGTTTTCCCCCACACATGGGGTATCGGTGTACTCAGGAGAAATTGTACAACAAATATTGTGGTTCATTTTCTCCCAATACCCTTGAAAAAATTTAAAAAATTGTGTCGAAAGAAAAATTTTGGGAAAAAAAGTTAAATGTTCACTTTTTTCCTTCCACATTGCTTCAATTCTTGCGAAGTACCTAAAGGGTTAATAAACTTCTTGAATGTGGCTTTGAACACCTTGAGGGGTGCAGTTTTTAGAATAGTGTCACTTTTGGGTATTTTCTGTCATATTGACCCCTCAAATTCACTTCAAATGTAAGGTGGTCCCTAAAAAAATGGTTTTGTAAATTTTGTTGGAAAAATGAGAAATCGCTTGTCAACTTTTAACACTTATAACTTCCTAACTAAAAAAAATTTTGGTTCCAAAATTGTGCTGATGTAAAGTAGACATGTGGGAAATGCTATTTAGTAACTATTTTGTGTGACATATCTCCCTCATTTAAGGCATAAATGTTAAATTTTGAAAATTGCTAAATTTTCTAAATTTTCGCGATATTTCTGTTTTTTTCATAATTAAACACAAGTTATATCGAAGAAATTTTACCACTAACGTGAAGTACAATATGTCATGAGAAAACAATCTCAGAATCTCCAAGATAGGTTGAAGCGTTCCAGAGTTATAACCTCATAAAGAGACAGTGGTCAGAAATGTAAAAATTGGCCTGGTCATTAACCTACAAAATGGCTTGGTCGTTAAGGGGTTAAAGACCGAAGATTCTTCTCCAAATATGAAAGCTGCTGACATCCAGAAGTCTCTAACGATAGACTGAAAATGTCTAAGTGAATCTACCCAAGTGATGATTAATGGGGCTTCAGTGCAAGATTCCCAACAAATCAAGGTAAATGGCAGTTCCCCAACAAAAATATCACTTACACATCCATGCAAAGTGTGGGTTTTCTCCCCAGAAACCCTGGAAGATCATTCTAGTATTTACAGTGTTATTGTATCAGATAAAGAAAATACTGTTCCTTCCTGAAATCGTCTTCTGATGGCAAAGGAAAGCATTCAGTGAACTGTTAAACTGAAGGCAAAGATCGTACATTGCAAGATGGTGTACGTAAAAGAAGGCATGCTTCAAAAAGATTATTTTCTAATGTCAGAAAAGTTAGTTCTTCCCCTACAAAATCCATTGCTCAATGTTCAAATAAAAATTCACATAGAAAATCATATACAGTTAAGGAGAACTGCTTGAAAGGAAAAAGAAGCAAATAATCTGCATCTGTTCCAACAAAAGTTGCTAACACTTTAGAATTGTTGATGAAAAAAATATCAAAAATTTTGCAAAAAGCGAGTGATACAGATTTCTTACAATCCTTGCAAGACTATAACCTAATGTGCCATAAAATGATGGCTGCTTTCATTAAAGCTTTTTAGAAGAAGCAACAATGCAGTATGAATGATGTAATTGTGGAGAGGAGACTGTTAGTTAAAAAAATCTAAAAACATCTTTCAAGTGTACCCTGAAACCTCAAGCTATCGAAGCCTTTCTTGAATTGGAAACGGTAATGGAAACCCGACTATATGTTGAGAGCAGGATGCACTATATTGAAGGCCGACCTACATTTCGTAGTTTTTTATGGTATGATGGGTCCCTATATGCAGAATTATTTTCTGGAGAATCTGCCTATCAACAGCACTCATATCTTGATTCAGCCTTTCATGAAAAACTGAAGCTTAACCCATTATGCACTCTGGAGAATCATTACAAGCAACTTTCCCAGTATCTACAGTCAATTAATGAAACAAATAGCTGCTACTATGTATTACTGAAATACAAGGGAGAACTGCAAGAATGTGAAAAAAACACAAAATAAGAAACACCTATCCTAGTGAACTAGAAAAATGGAAAATTCCAAAATTCTGGTGATCTACTGGCAGCGAGTGATGAGACGTGGAGGAAGGCCTGATTCAAAACAAGATGAGTGTCGGAGGGAAACCTACCAAACTGATGGATGCTCGTGAAAAACTAAGTTTAAAGAGGAGTGCACCGTCCGTAACTATAAACACACCCGTGGCACAAGCTTCTACACCTTCACCCATACATATTACCAAGACGATAAAGGAGAGGGTTTCCGAGACTCAGAATGCCCATACACAAAGTTCCTGGGCCTGGCCAACATTTTTCTCTGTGGGGTACACGTGCATTTTTCCCTAACAACTATTTTACACCCAGCAAAAACACCCACACTTATTAGGAATTCGACACTGACTGGAGCAGCATGGAACACGTTAACCCTGGTGATCTACTGGCAGTGACTGATGAGAAGTAGAGGAAGGCCTGATTCAAAACAAAGCCCAATTTAATGGAGCGGGTCTCCTACACTTACAGTAGGAAAGCCCATACACTGGCGGGCAAAGATTTTCCCCTGGGGATAGATATGAACATAGTCTTTAAATTCTTAATTTTGGGGCATCATAAACATCTGGCAAACCTGTAATGCGTTTCCCTACACAGTTACTGCTGGGTAGGTGCAGGTTTTTTTAGACCAAATATGGTGGACGAATCTTTGGATGAAGTGATAAGGAAAGGTGGCATGGTGATGACAAGAATGGGCAAGTACATGATTAATAACATCAGTGGCTATGGGAGGTATGAGAGCCAGGATACAGCCTACAATGATTCATCGTTTAGCCACCATCAAGTACCAGAATCGATTTCTTGCACATCAGAAGATTGGTGCAACAAATGCATGTATGAGACTCGGCCTAAGAAATGCACAGCCAAGACATGTTGCCAAACACACACGTGTCTATATAAAGGGCAAAGTGCTACATGTTCGGGAGATGCAGAATTAAAGAAAGCAGATGAGTGTCGGAGGGAAACCAACCAAACTAATGGAAGCTCGTGAAAAACTAAGTTTAAAGAGGAGTGCACCATCCATAACTATAAACACACCCGTGGCACAAGCTTCTTCACCTTCACCCATACATATTACCAAGGCGATAAAGGAGAGGGTTTCCGAGACTCCGAATAGCTACACACAAAGTTCCTGAGCCTGGCCAACATTTTCCCCTGTGGGGTACACGTCCACCTTTTCCCTAACAACTATTTTATGCCCAGCAAAAACATCCACCCTTGTTAGGAATTCAACACTGGCTGGAGCAGCACGGAACACGTTAACCCTGGTGATCTACTGGCAGATACTGATGAGAAGTGGAGGAAGGCCTGATTCAAAACTAGGTCCAATTTAACAAAGCAGGTCTCCTACACTTTGGAATGCCCATACACTTAGTGTATGGGCTGGAAAACATTTCCCCCTGGGGGAGTAAAATTGTCAAAAATATTTTATGGGAATCAGACACCCGTGCCAAACATTTGACTGCCTGTAACATCACAGAATACGTTAACTCTCGTCATCTAGTGGCAGACAATGAGGAGACATTGATGATAAATGATACTGAAATAAATCAAATAAATAAAAAATGTGAGTCCACCTATGAAAGAAAATAACAAAGGATGAGCGAACACAGGTTCATAGATATGAAGCCACAATGTGTCCAACGAGACATGTTTTTCCCTAGCAACAGCATAAAGAAAAATATAATATCATAGGATTTCACTATTTCAAAATTGTAGTGGAATACAGTAGGTCACAAGAGGATGTTACACAAATAGGAAAAATGGAAAATATAGGAATAAATGGGAAGAATATACGTACATGTAATTTTTATGAGATTTCACCCTGGGGAAGTAACATTTGTTTTGGTTTAAAATTATTAACGGGCATCATAACAACACCCTTGCCAAAAAATGGACAGCTGTAGCAGCACGGAACACGTAAACCCTTTTGATGTAGTGGCCGCGAATGATGAGACGTGGAAGAAGGCATGCTTAAAAACAAGGCCCAATGTTAAGGAGCGGGTCTCCTAGACTTGTAACGCCCATACAAGCAATGCATGAGCTAACAAAAATTTCCCCATGGGGGGGTATATTGCTTAAAAACATACTATGGGCATCATAGACACCCTTGCCAGAAATTGGACTGCCTGTAGCAGCACAGAATACGTTAACCCTGATCCTCTAGTGGCGGACAATGAGGAGACATTGATGAAGGCCTGATTAAAAACTAGGCCCAATGTTAAGGAGCGGGTCTCCTAGACTTGTAACGCCCATACATGCAGTCCATGGGCTGACAAACATTTCCCCATGGGGAGAACATTTTTAAAAAATATTTTATGGGCATCATAGACACCCTTGACAAAAATTCGACAGCCTGTTGCAGCACAGAACACATAGACACTCATCATCTACTGGTGGAGAATGAGAAAACATTGATGATAAATCCTACTAAAATCAAAAAAATAAATCAAAAATGTGAATCCACCTATGAAAGAAAATAACAAAAGGGAGGGTCGAACACAGGTTCATAGATATGAAGCCAGAATGTGTGAAACGAGATATGTTTGTCCCTAGCAACAGCTCAGAGACAGGGATATAAATAAAAATATAATATCATAGGATTTAACTATTTCAATATTGTAGTGTAATACAGTAGTTCACAAGAGGATGTTCCACAAATAGGATAAATGGAAAATATAAGAATAAATGGAAGAATAGACGTAAATGTAATTTTTATGAGATTTCACCCTGGGGAAGTAACATTTGTTTTGGTTTAAAATTAGTAACAGGCATCATAAATACACCCTCGCCAAACATTGGACTGGAGGTAGCAGCACAGAACAAGTTCACCCTGGTGTTGTACTGGTAGTGGATGATGAGGATGAGGATAAGTAGGAGGATAACACCAAATAACACCAACCAGACCAAATCAGGAAGCGGATACCCATGTGTGGTTGTGAAGAGGTGCATGAGAATACACCTCCACAAAAAAGACAATGTATTTCAGGCTATGTTTCGCTATTTTCATTCGGTGATGTACAGAAGTCTTGCCCACTCCAGGCCTTGTTCATTTTTATAAGAGTCAGCCTGTCATCATTGTCAGTTGACAGTCGGATGCGTTTATCTGTTATAATTCCACCAGCGGCACTAAAAACCTGCTCTGACAGTACGCTAGCAGCAGGGCAGGCCAGGACCTCCAAGGCGTAGAGAGCCAGTTCATGCCACGTGTCCAGCTTGGATACCCAATAATTAAAAGGCACAGATGAATCCCGGAGAATGTTTGTACGATCTGCAAGGTACTCCCTCACATCTTCACAAGCATTGCACTTCTTGTGCCACCACCCCTTGCCTTTGTGGCGGCCAGATGGGAGGGTCTGAGAAAACTGTCCCAGAACTTTGCCATTGTTCCCCTGCCTGAGCTGGATTCTACTTCTGTCTCTCTCTCTGGGACTTCTTGGCTGTACAACTAACTCTGACCTGACGTCTGCTGCCAGCGTTCTCACATGGGAATTTTTTCAGTAATGCCGCTACAAGGGCTATATGATACATCACAAATTTTGTACACCTGTGTGCCTCTGGAAGAAGACATTGAAGGTTGTCCTTGTGATATGGAAATTTAATTAGGATAAAAATATCCTTCAGTGTTTGCTGCTTGCCATGTGCAAATCTCTATTTAATGTCTTCTTTGAGCGCTCAGAACTAAATGAAAACTGTCCACAACGCAAGTGTCAGTATAACAGTTCGTCAAAGACATACATTTATTATTCATTCAAGGTTTTATACATTTACAAAAAGGGGCTGGTTAGTCAATTAACATACAATTAAAAGCTGCTAGATTATTGGCTGTTCTAGTGTAAATATGATAATTATGATAATCATGATTAAAAGAGCTGAAGTTGCAGAATTATTGTTTATATTCTTTTGACCTAGTTGTCTTGCATAACTATAATGTAAACAACAGATAGCTAATAAGACTTCATGTACTTGTTCCTTACGAAGGCCTTATGAAGGCCAGATTTCTTTAAAACGACTGATTATAGCTGGCCTAGAAATATGTGAGCACAGGGTTTTTTAGCAAGTGAGATCTATCTAACTGTGAACTGTGAATACATACATGTGAATATACTTTGAATATATGGAATACATATATATTTCCATGACAGTCCCCCCTTAGATACCACTTGCCCTAAAAACCTGCTCCTGGCCCAAAGCGCTGCAACTCTTTTGTGCTGCCGGCGGGTTGAGAATATGCCTAGCGCATGTCTCCCCCACCGAATACAGACTTTTCGCAAATGGGCGGTCAGGAGGACTGTCCCTGTCGGGGGTTTATGTGTTTGCAATCATAATCTCATAGTTGATATGATGTTTCATCAAGGATGTGTATTCTCAGTCTGGAGGTAGTTCGGAGATCGGGTCAAGCCAGGCAGTTCCATCAGGACTGGTGCGAGGTCCAAGATGGTGAGTGGCATCAAATTGGTTGTCTCTTGAACAGTTTTTTCCATTTTCCTGCGGATACAAGGAATTACACAGCAACCAGTAATTAATGCAAAAATGAGAAACCCCATAATGGCTGTCCCAACCTGTGTCAACATTTTTCTGCCACCCACTCATCCACCCAAAGTATCGATCCCATGGGTCAGTGACACCTGAGTTCTGTTTCAGTTCCTCTGATAACTCAATAAGTTTCTGTATTGCCATTGTGACTTTACCATTTGGGCCAGTGTTGTCTGGGATGTAGGTGCAACAGGTGTCTTTGATCATTTTGCAAACACCTCCTTTCTCAGCTAGAATCATATCCAAAGCCATTCTATTCTGGAATGTCATAATGGAAGAGGGGCCTAAACTGTGCTGCCAAACCTTTTACAGCATCTATGGTGAAGTTAACGAATCTCTGCTGGTTATAATAGATGTAATTTATCCAATCAACATTTTTGTTTATAGTTACTAGTGGCAATAGTGACTCAAATCCTGCTTTAACTTGGTCTCTGGCCTTGAACTCATCAAGTAGGTCATCTGTCTGGTCAGTCAGAGCATCCACGACATCCTTCATGGCTTAGGTGTCTCTCCTTGTACGGGAGCTTCCATGCAATGCGATACGTGGATCCAAACAGGCTTTCCCTCTAGTTACACAGAGGTTGATGTCATCTGGGGCTCTTGGACAGGATCATCAAATCTGGCAGTGAAGAGAAAAACTCGAGAATGGACATTAGTTTTTGACCAATTCAATAAGTGTTATGATTTGGTAGCTGAGGAGAGCAGGCAAAAAAGGCAATACACCAGAGAGGTTGGAATCTATGGGATTGCAGTACCCTGACTAACCACCACAACTAAAGGCAGCCGTGGAGCGTTCCTACGTTGGTCCTAGACGCCTCGTCACAGCCTGAGAAGCTAACTACACCTAAAGATAGTTTTCCTTTTTCTATCTGCCCCGGAGCAGATCCCCAAAGAACATAGAAAGCCCCCAAACATGTAATGGCGGTTAGACAAGAAGAAATACTGACACAGACAGAAAATAGTACGAGCAAACGTTGGGGCCCAAACTTCCTAAATAGAAAAGGATAGGAAAGGCACTTACTGCAACCCCAAAAAACCCTGAAAAGTACCAACTCTACTAATTACAAAAACACCTGAGATCACACGACCTCTACCACCTAAATTAGTTCTCTGGTGTAACAAAAACTAAACAGCAACCACTGAAAAAACTGGAAAAGGCAAATGAACAAACAACAGTGGCTGAACTAAACTGCAAGCACCAAAAAACTAAAAGAAGAAAATGTCTTATCTGTTAGCAGAAGATGCAGGCACGAAACAGCTTTTCTGGGTCTCTGGGAGTGTGCCTTACGCTAAACAGTGCAATTGGGAGTGTGTCATGCCATGGTTTGCGTGTCTCTTGGGCAATTTTTCAGCATTCTATTCTTAAGTGTTTCGTTCAGTTTTTTTCTACCTTCCTGCTGCTCTGGGGGTGGTAAGGAGTGTGTAGGCCTAAGTCTGACCCTACTGCTAATCGGGTCTCGTGTGTCAGATTTGCTGTGAATGCTGGTCCCTGATCACTCTCTATCATTTCTGGAACCCCGTATCTGCACACTATTTTCTGAAAGTAGCTTCGTTGCAGTAGTCTTTGCTGACTTGGAAGGCTTCTGTTCATCTTGAAAATACTTCTTTTCACCACAATGGCATATTTGAATCCTTCACTTGGCGATATCTGGATGTTGTCTATCTGGATCCTTTGAAGCTGGTAGAGTGGTCTTTCCAGATGAGGTGATGGGGACTTTCTTCCATACGTCCAGGCTTGCATTTGCCGCAGGTCAGACAGCTGTTGGTGAATTTGGCTGTTAGGGTGGAGATCCCTGAAGCGAACCAGTAAGCACCAATCAGATCATTCATCTGTGTCTTTGATATGTGGATGTGGGTCCATGTACCCATTGGACCACCATAGGGTGCATACTTTGTGGTAGGCAGAGTTTGAAGTCTATTATTGATAGCCTTCCTTCTTCACGTGTTGCTTTTTTTTCGCATTCAGCTCTTCTTCTCCTTTTGGAGCTTGGTCTTGCAACTTCTTGAGCAGATCCCAGGACATCTTTTTGTCAGGTTTCTTGTCTTCAGTCGTCATGTAGTAGCCGTCCGGCTCTACGACCTCTCCCACTTCTCCATGTTGTCTTCCTTTGGCTGCCATGTCCGCCATGTTATTGCCTCACGCCTCTTCTGTTTTCAGTTTTCCATGCACTTTGATTTTTCAAATTGCCACCATCTTGGAAGTTGGAGTGTACCCAGTAGGTCCCTGAAGGCTCCATGATGCTTCACGGTTGTCCCGTTTGCTGTGATGAAGTCCCTTGTAGCCCAGATGGGTCTAAAGTTGTGTGCTATGCCATGCGAGTACCTGTAGTCCGTGTAGATGTTTGCAGTCTTGCCTTCTGCCATCTGGCAGGCCTTCGTCAGCGTTATCAATTCTGTTTCCTGGGCTGACAGGCTAGGTGACAGACTTCTGGACCACAGGATTTCTTGATTGCTGGTCACTGCACTTCCTGTGTTGAAACTTCTTCTGGAGCCATCCAAGTATCCCCCCTTGGGAGTGGGAGTAGAGTGGCCGGGCTGAGGACTGTAGGTCTGGAGACGGTGACATTATGAGACAAAGGCAATAGAGGCGCCACAAAGATGCCTGGCGGTGGGGAGATTACTGTTGGTTGAGCTTGATTGAAGATTGCCAAAATGTCATGCGGAGTGAGAGTTTCCAGTGGCTGTCCAAGAGTGATGTCAGCAACCTTGTCCAGGAGGGTGTGTGCTGCGGATACTGCCATCAGGCAGGAGGGTGCTCTTCTTGCAACTGGATCCAAGCGGGCTGAGAGGCAGCCTAAAAGTCTCTGTTTTCCCCCGTGAATCCGTGCCAGGACTCCAGTAGCATGACCTTCTTTCTTCCATCAGGTAGACGGAAAGACTTTTCATAGTCAGGTAGGCCTGATATTGGCGCTGAGACTGTGGAGTTCTTCCAATCTCCTGAATGGGTTGAAGGCTGCGTCTGATAGAAGGAGCGGGGTTGCGCTGATGCAAGCGCACAGAGGCTGCATTAGGACTGAGGCATCAGGGATCCAGGTTCTGCAATACAGTGTCAAAGGGATGTAACTTGCTTCTGGCATCACTGGACTTTGTTCTTCCAGACCTTGCGTTGCTGTTCTTC